>JAOVYW010058539.1:2318-22730 GCA_025775045.1 Hiodon tergisus | reverse complement strand
GACACTACTATCATTATTCTGATGTGCTTTATGTGTCTCTTTTTCAGGATGAGGCTAAGCAGTGATTTGATTCAGATTGCAGTTTTAGTTATTCCTGTTAGAAAGAATGTAAAAAAATTGCACCAATTTACTGTAAGATGATTTTTCCCAGCGAATGGATCTTTTCCACTGCAGGAGATATTGTAACTTCTCAAAGATGTGTTCGCTCACCAGAGAATGTTGACTACTTAAATTTTCTTACAAAAATGATGTCCTTGTGAGGGCACACATGTTTTGTTGCATCAGGCATTTCTGTTATTTTTGTAGGCTGGGCCTAGAGAGAAATATTTTTGAAGGGAGACTTGCAGTTTTCATAATTTGGCAAATTGTATTGAAATTTAAAAAAATCAAAAAATTGTATTCCCCACCTTTTTGTTATCGAAAATAATCACATCGTGAACCTTGCATCGCATCGTGAGAAAACCATATCGTCCCACCACTACCGCTGGCTGACCATAATTTATTTTTCTCTCTCTACTTTTCCCTTCTTCTCTTCCTGGCATGGGAGAGATAAGCTACGGCCAAACCAACAATCTCCAGTGAAGTACCAAAAAGAAAGATAGAGACTGGGTCACCTGAGTGACCACCGCAACTGTTTATCCAGTAAATACTATACCATCCACCATGCTATTTTATCCACTGCCTCCAGGGGCAGCGAATCTTTTAACAGCAAACACCCCCCCCCTCTCAATTGGCTCTGGAAAATGCAATCTATTCAATTAAAACTGTAAAAATATGCATTATGGAATGAGCGTGACCAGTGATAAGGCAGCCTAATCACTAAGGTTAGCCCATGATGTTGAGCGACCAGGCCCCATCGCAGTGGTCCTTACATTGACATCTGCGCCCTTGGACAGAAGGAACTCCAACATCTCTGCCTGACCACAATCTGCAGCATAGTGCAAGGGTTTCCTCCCACCCTCCAGGGTCCGGTTAACATCTTCGTCCTTGCAAAATGACACAGAGAAAGGCATTGTGTTAGTTAGCATAGGCCTAATCTGCTTCATGGAGAGATGGAACATCTTTACATATTGCATTCCTCCTTTCAAGTGCTGGGAGAAATCATATACCAGAGAGCCAGCATAAGTAACACTTACTGCACACTACCAGCTATGTGGCACTCAATTATCTCAGCATTCGGAGCACGAGAGAGCACACACACACACACACACACACACACGATTATATCATGGGAAAGCCAAAAGGAGCATGTGGGCATGGTCGATGTCTGACTATGTACATGAGCAATGTCAAGCTGGTTCCTGGCAGAGACGGTCTTCAGCTTTACTTCTGCCCCTCCCCTATGAACTGATCTGCAAAAGTCAAAGTTCATCTTCGTCTGTAATAAACCTTTTTTTTTTTTTAGAAAGGGCCGCAGGTTGTGTCCACGCAGAATACACGCTGCCTCTGTCTACAACTTTCCACGGCTCGAGATTATTTACCTCTTTTTAATGATTTGGTCATGGAAAAATTCTTCGGACACTCTGTCAAATACCAGTTGCCTGTGGGATGGCCCGAGAGAGATGCTTTCTGGTCAACATCTTGAATCACCTTCACCTAGGTATATACTGTATTCCTCAATAATAGCTTCCATTCATTCCCTAGACCGTCACGCCACACTACCGGAGAACAGTTTTGGAATCGCAGGGCTTCTAAACATGACTGGTCAAGGGAGATGCATCAGACCAGACTTCACTGTAATAGTCTAGTGAACAGTTAAATGTATCATTTTAAACACAGCATCACTCACTAAGCTAACAGTTTGCCATTAGAATAAAATATCAATCCCAGCGCATTTAGAATGAATGTTTAACCGGTTGAGACTGATAATTTATTTTTTACTTGCACAGCAAAGTCAAATGGCCACATTCTTGGGCCCAGCCAGCAGCTCAAAGATAATTTCTTTCACCTGTAGGCAGCTGATGCAGGCAGATATTTGGTGTCAAAAAACCTCTGGGTAAGGCAACGCAAACTAGATATGTCTGGGTGTGTGACGGTTCCTCCTGCATAGAAGGCCTCAGGAAGTCAATGTGGGTGGACGGAAAAAACACTTATTTACTAACCACACAGAAAAACTGCACATCATGGACAACACCCCTGTATGCTTTAAAAGTGGTGGTTTTAAAACCGTGTCAGCATGTTAACTAACATCACACTAACATTTCTGTGTGACAATTCATTGGTTTTCATAACAAGGTTAATTAAATGGTCCAACTAACTATGCAATTAGTACTCATATTAGCTAAATTATATTCACATTACATGTTGAAATGTGCACATCGAAATCTGTTAACTAAATTATGATGCAGTAATTGGACAGCAAAATTAGGGATGACGAAATCGTTTTTCTACTTCAATTAGTAATACAGTACAGTACCGCTAATGGCAAAAACTAAAGGATTATGTTAACACACAATTTGTCCTTCATTCATAAAGAAGAAATAAACATGAGTATACAAACAAAGACCTAGGCCTAGTGCCAGTACCCTGCTCTCTTAGTGTACAGGGTACCTAGAACAACAATTTAAAGGCCTGAACTTGGTATTCACTGTCATTAAGACCTTTAATAAGATGTTGCAAACAGGGTTTAAAAAAAAAAAAAAACTATTCTCAAAATGCCCAATGATAAGCAAGCCACAACATGAGTTAGTTGGCCTTATTTCATCTGTAAAAAAAAAAGTAGTTTTTTTAAGATTAAAAAAACGATATCATCTGCTCATTTGATTACCTCTAAATAATCTGCCATTGCATTAGGCACAGTCATTTGAACTTTACACTGGAACAGAAGCGCTTCTATGGGATAGTGG
Organism: Hiodon tergisus; assembly: GCA_025775045.1. Taxonomy (NCBI): domain Eukaryota; kingdom Metazoa; phylum Chordata; class Actinopteri; order Hiodontiformes; family Hiodontidae; genus Hiodon; species Hiodon tergisus. Next base: position 19,884 of record JAOVYW010058539.1, on the reverse strand, counting down.
AAGAAAAAACGTCTTCTACATGCTAGCAGTTGTTTCTTTCCCCGAGTCCCATTTTAAGATACATTATAAAGGTAACTGACGCCAATGGGCTCAATAAGGTGCGTAAATTCCCAGAAAGATTCCCAGCTCCAGAGATATTTTAAGGTTTGCAACCTTACTGAAACTTACTTAACCCTAAAGTCCAATCTAGACGATTTAGTGAAATGCGGAGATAAAACCGTTTATCTTTCAGTCATTAACAACAGATTCCACACTTGACATCGTCCTAAACCACGTCCAAAAACCGACAGCAGGTACACTTTTTAACTTCAGAGAACTTCTAGAAAGCAATATTCATGCACAAGGCCACACGACATGCGTTACTAATTCACAAAGCACCCTTCATCATGCATTATAAATAGGCAAACTTGCAAAATTTTCAAATCATTCGTACCGCACCATGTTCTCCCTAATACCACATTATTGCTAGTGTCGCTGTCCAAGCACCTCCCACCCGAGTCAACCGTGAGGGTGACAGCTGACCTCAATGAACGGTTGCCTACATTTCTCGATAAGAAAGCAACTTACCCCCAACACGTTAACCGCAGATACCACATAACAGCCGAGCAAACATACAGGCTTTTGACACGTTAAAAGACATGCGAAACCCACCACCACACTTCCATTGTCGGCGCAAAAGCAACAAGCTCTTAGCTTGATAACCACCCAACCGCATTGTGCGTACCCATCGTGTATATACAGGCCCCGCGGTGTATCTCTGGACCTTATGTCAGATCTAAAATGATATGTAGAAATTCTTCTTAGCAACGAATAGGGTATTTATCAAACTGGTAAATGCATTAACAATGACAGGTTACGTTAACTCGGCTTTTCCCAAATGTTGACAACAAACTGGCTAGTATAACTCCCCAACTTTATCTTCACACTTTTTGTGCATTGCAATAGTCTTACCTTTAAAATCAAATTCTTTACTTCGTCCAAATCTCCATTTTTCAAAGCCCACATTAGTTCTTTATCTCCCATTTTCCTGGTATTATGTGTTGAATGCGGCGACTTCCCCCTAGCTAGCAAGCTAATTTTTAAGCGGAGCTTTGTCTTAATAAATTGCGAGCTGTTTTACTTCGTTAACAAACTGTTTTTTATTTATTTCCAGGGGTTCGTTTTTTTATTTAGCAAGATGCCGAATATAAATAAAATGATAGAGACGTTTTAAAAGTTGAAGGGAATGGACTAAATAGGGATCCGCCTTTCTCTCGCAAACAGCATTTCCGACATCTTACACCCGGAAGTTAATTTCGATAATCCTTGTCCAATCCAATATGTCTTCGAGCGGCGCTCTAAGAAGGACTACGGCTACGTAAGTACAAGATTCGTGCCTTAGTTTCTGAGTATAACAATAAGCAACAGCTTTTGCATTTACAGATCATGGATAAATTACTTTCGCAAGACCATGAGGAAGTCCTAATTTTTTTTAAATTAGAGATAGCATAGCGGAACAATTAAAATTAGTACTTTTTATAAATAGTGTACACAAGTTTAAAATAATTTAAATATGATTATTGGTGAAGGATAAAACGACTCTCAGCGCCCCACACACGCAGATCGTCCCAACAGACACAGGTGCACAGGTCATACGCACGATGGGCTCAGTTTTCTAAAGAATTTCGTCGGAGAAATCTCTGCTTCTATTTCCGTTGTCTGGGTTTGTCAGATGCCATCACAAACAGAACATTTCAAATTGATAAAATCTTTATCCATGACATTTAAAGCTAGCAGAACAAAAGCAGGGAGCAAAAAGAGCAACTGGCACATGAATCATAATAAATAGATGTTAACCACATGCAAATGAGCACCCCAGTCCTCTATCTAAAACCGGTAACCCCGTCCCGCCCTTCATGAATACAAATGAAGGTAATGTGATTGTATCTGTTCCCTGGCTTCAACCGCGACAGGAAAATGGCTAATCAGAGTCCAGGTCATGTAAAGTATTTGTAATAAAGCCACTAGAAAAACAGTATTGATTACTATACATTTATCAGAAGTTGAGAAAAAAATGACCATAGATATATGGGGAATCTCTTTGACTGTGCTTATAATGAACACGAATTTCAAATGTATACATTTCAAAATATAATATATACACACATTAATATGTACATATAATGTAATACGATATAATAATGTGAATGTGTTTTGTAAAAATGTGTTTTGTCTACTGTGAACCCATCCCAGCGTGGCTATACATTTTCATTTCAAGGTAAGAAGCAGAGTTCAGTTGTATTTTTTGCTGAGTGTGTAAAGTGGATGAACGGTGAAACATGTGTTTACAGTTATAATACTGTTGTCTTGTCATTGTCATTTCATTATATTGAAACCACAGAACAGCATATGTATGTAAATGGAATGAAACATCTGTTACAGCATAACGTGCAGGTTGTTGTGCCATACAGCCAAGTTCATTAGATAGTTATGTTACAGAAAAATTGTCTTGATGTGTTTCCTAAACCCAATACCATGCCATACATGTCTTGGGCTTCAGTTGGAACAAACCCTCACCACAGTTTTATTTTTAAATTTTTAAATTACTATTAACAAGTTAATAACAAGAAAATGGGCCATAATCTCAAAATGATGATGGCTGAACTTGGTCCTGGAAGCCCACATTTAGCATTCTGCATTCTGCATTTAATCTGAGGCACAAATTGAATTAGATCAGTCGTCTGCAGCCCATTTCCTGTTTGTATCTGCATGCGTCCCAGGAGAGAGACTACTTTAAGAACGGAACTCATGGCAGTAGGGAGGTTCCCTCCTCTCTGATCGGGAAGAAGATTGAAAAGCAGTGGCTTCCCTTCCCAGAGATGTGGATGCCTGTTTTAAATCAAATGAAACCCAATTCTCTTTACCATGGGGGTTAGCTTTGGTCCTGCCGAGCCACCGTGTCTGCAGCCTATTGAGCTACCTCTCAATTTCCATCCGATATACACCTTATCCAAATAATTAAACACTTAAGACTTGTTTTTCTACTACATTTGTTTTTGATTACATTGCTGTTTTGCTTATCTATCCACAGCACTGTATACCCAGGCAACCAAACTTTCTCGTGAGACACCAAAGTCTGCTATCTTGCTTGAATATTTGCCGTTCCAGGACCTGCCTTTAACTCTGATGACACTGCTGTTCGGGGACCACCGAGAGTAATTCACAGGATTTTGTAGATTATGCTATACCTGGATGAAGAATCTTCTTTTAGAATGGTCTCTTCTTTCGGAGTTGGCAAACCCACCTGCCACAGAAGTACAGTACACCCAAAAAAAATGGTCAGAATCTGTGCTAACACCCGGCTCGTATTTTTAAGCCGGCAGAGTCCACATCTGCCCAGCTGGGCTTCTCCTCCTCTGTCAGAGACTAAAGCAAAGACAGCAGAGTTTGCTTAAAACACTCACAGGCCCCGTTACACCACGCATAGCTTGGGCCTTTGTGTACCCGCAGAGAGACGCTGGTGGAACGGTCTGAATCAGCGCGCAGCACTCATGTGGGACACGATAAACGGTGCAGGTTAATTTAGTAGTAATGTTAGGTGCAAGTTCTGATCCTTTTGCTTTCCCGCATCAAGGGAATGCTTGGGTTGGAACAAAGGTTTGATCTCTTGTCCAAGTTAGCTGGCAATGGAAGTTTAAAACCCTGTCAACAACTTTCACCTTCTTGAAATTGCAGGGTTTGTCTGACTCATGCCTCATCTTTCGACCTGTTTCTCTATACAGCTCCATTGAGCTTATATTATGTCATGAAAAAAGCAGATATCGGTTCTCTTGCAATTGGGTTTATGCTATCTTTTTTTTTTTTTTTTTTTTTTACAGCTACCTTGCCTCGCTGAAATCAATTTGGGATGAACATGACACAGTCATCAATTCGGTGCTTTGGCCTGACTTTGAAACCCTCAGCGCTTTTCCTCTCAATTTGCTCGAATCTCACTGTTCCCGTCAGCCTCCGAGGCAATTTGCTCAAGTGAAGCAGTAAAAAAGATTACAGGTACTTTTAGGATTTTTCCATGTGATTGCCTGTAATTTCTCCATTATATCCTTTTGTGTTTCAAATGGCTCTCTGTTTTTGCCCCCACCCCATGCTGTTGCCCCTATTGATCGCACATAAACTCTGGTTGTGCGTGCGTGTGTGTGTGTGCAGTAATGGAGATCATATGCGCGGCTCGGATTACCTATTTTGAATGCACTCATTATCTTGGCCAAGGTGGATTTCTAATCTACAGTTAACCATGGGGAAACGTCTTTAATATTTTTTCTCTGTTGCGTCTTGCTTCGCAGGCTTTCAATGAGAAATAGATTGGTGTTGTTTTAATCTAGCTGTGGCCTATTTAATGTTGTGGCTTAATAATCCTGGTTTGGGTTCCAAGTACCGTCTATGACCATTGACCTTTTACTCTATTCTAGATCTCAGTGCCAATTCCAAATTCAGTAACAAGTCATACAAGGGGGTACTGATTGATTGATTTGAAGATTTGTCAGGGTTCAAACAGGGCGTGGTAGCAGGGCTGCTGGATACAGACAAAGCTCAGTGGAACGCTCCGTCTGAATACATGCTGTGACCAATGAACCTTGGAAGTGAAGCAAGCACATCCACCAAGCCTCCCCTGGTCTTCCCCTCTCCTCCTGATTAGACACTGAAATAAAACTGAACTGATCCAAGGTGTTGATGAGAGAAATCGCACGACAGACCAGGAATTCGGCACGAATCATAATTCATCTGGCTCTGCTTTGAGGAAGTGTGTGTGTGTGAGTTTGTGTGTGTGGGGGGGTTTACTTGACTACACACCATTTAAATGGGTTTAACACAATCGGCCTGAGTAACCTTAGCGCATCCAATTGATACCCAGAGTAAGTGTTTTCACCTGTTAAATGCAGATCACAACCGCAGAAACGCAGAAATGATCTCGTGGGCATTTCCAGGTATAAATTAGATGCTAATTTATGGGCAGTTCTTGGAGTCCTGCAGAAACTGCGGCCCCCGAGAACTGTGGTGCATCCCATTTATGTGGGTATTGCAAAAATGGACAGATAATTTTGTACCAGGTCTCAGGATGCTCAGATGCATGGGCATTGGGCTGGACTAGGAAGGACATGGCTACAACTCGGAGGCACAAATATCTTGCACAATGCATCCAGAGGGGCAAATTCAATTCCCAGTTCCTACCTGAACACCAGCATGCTCCGACTTGCAGCGGCCCCGATGAAGTAATGATGAAAATGGGTGCAAGGTGATTTTTATTACGCCTGAAGAAGCTTGGTGAAACCTCTGAAACGGTTGTGTTTTGGGTGTCTGGGCGACCATGAGGCGTGGGATGAGTCAGGGGTACGTTCTTGGGTGAGTGCTTGATCGTACACATCGAGAACATTATTGGATGTTACGGAAGGCTGTTTTCTGGGCATGCTCTGTTAAGGTCTAAAATGATTCCTTGTGAAGATATAGGAATAAATCATTTGTGTCTTCAGTTCATTACTCGTCATATATAATCTTTCTCAGAATGTATATAATTAATAAATATGATAATTAAAAGACAATAACAAAGATTTATTAAAAGTTACTGTGGGAGCTAGGGGCACTGGCGTAGGGAATGCTCTGATACAGATCAGTGGATTCAGAGTTGCCTGTTTGTGTGGTCCTCACACTGATCCACAGGGGGAGAGCCAGCCCAAGCCGAGAGCTGGGAGGGAGGCATCTATCCAGGCCTTTAGAAATATAAACATCCAAACAGGCTGCTGAGACCTAAAATGGTATACATTGCACAGGCAACCTCTCTCCCATTATTTTCTCAGCTTTGGAGCCCTGCGCTAGGTCATCGGGGAGGAAGACTGATTGATTTCACACAATACGCTGCATGAAAAGACACAGAGAAGCTGTCAAAAAACAATAAAGGAGATTGTACTGAGTCGGGAAAAAGAGCCAGTGTCGACTCAAGAATGGTTGAATGTTTGTTAGATTTTGAAATGATAGCTTTTCATTATTTGGGTCTGACTGCTTCAAAAGGAAAACATGAGTTTTGCATGAGCAAATAATTTCTGATGCAACCCAATTAAATCTGCCGGTGTTCAAGAAAATCCCAGTTTCAGTTCCTGTCTTATCATCTGTAAGTGCCTTACACCATTTTGTCGTGCACCTTTGCAATGCTGCAAAATGCTCCTGTTATTTTGACTTATATATACAAATGTCATTTAGAGATACTGGATTGTGTTTTGCTTTGTTGCACTGAGACTTTGTTGCATAGCACCTTTGTTTCACAGAGACTTTGTTGCATAGCGCGTTTGTTGCATTGAGACTTTGTTGCACTGGGACATTTGTTGCATAGCGCCTTTGTTGCACAGAGACTTTGTTGCACAGCGCCTTTGTTGCATATTGACTTTGTTACAGTGAGTTTGTTATAGTGAGTTTGTTCCTGTGACTTTGATGCACAGTGCCTTTGTTCCTGTGACTTTGATGCACAGTGCCTTTGTTCCAGTGATCTTGTTAAACAGCGCCTTTGTTGCACAGTGCCTTTGTTACAGTGACTTTGATGCACAGTGACTTTGTTGCACTGAGACTTTGCTGCATAGCGCCTTTGTTGCACAGTGCCTTTGTTACAGTGACTTTGTTGCACATTGACTTTGTTACAGTAACTTTGTTACAGTGACTTTGATACACAGTGCCTTTGTTACAGTGACTTTGATACACAGTGCCTTTGTTCCAGTGACTTTGTTCCTGTGGCTTTGATGCACAGTGCCTTTGTTCCAGTGAGTTTGTTCCTGTGACTTTGATGCACAGTGCCTTTGTTCCTGTGATCTTGTTAATCAGCGCCTTTGTTGCACAGTGCTTTGTTGCACAGTGCCTTTGATGCACTGAGACTTTGTTGCACTGAGACTTTGTTGCACTGAGACTTTGTTGCATAGCGCCTTTGTTGCACAGTGCCTTTGTTACAGTGACTTTGTTGCACATTGACTTTGTTACAGTGAGTTTGTTCGAATGACTTTGTTCCTGTGACTTTGATGAACACTGCCTTTGTTCCAGTGATCTTGTTAAACAGCGCCTTTGTTGCACAGTGCCTTTGTTACAGTGCCTTTGTTACAGTGCCTTTGATGCACAGTGCCTTTGATGCACAGTGACTTTGTTGCACAGTGCCTTTGTTGCACAGTGCCTTTGTTGCACTGAGTCTTTGTTGCACTGAGTCTTTGTTGCACTGAGTCTTTGTTGCACTGAGTCTTTGTTGCACTGAGTCTTTGTTGCACAGAGACTTTGTTGCACAGCGCCTTTGTTACACATTGACTTTGTTACAGTAACTTTGTTCCTGTGACTTTAATGCACGGTGCCTTTGTTCCAGTGACTTTGTTCCTGTGGCTTTGATGCACAGTGCCTTTGTTCCAGTGACTTTGTTCCTGTGACTTTGATGCACAGTGCCTTTGTTCCAGTGATCTTGTTAAACAGCGCCTTTGTTGCACAGCGACTTTGTTGCACAGCGCCTTTGTTGCACAGTGCCTTTGTTACAGTAACTTTGTTCCTGTGACTTTGATACACGGTGCCTTTGTTCCAGTGACTTTGATGCCCAGTGACTTTGTTCCAGTGACTTTGTTCCTGTGGCTTTGATGCACAGTGCCTTTGTTCCAGTGACTTTGTTCCTGTGACTTTGATGCACAGTGCCTTTGTTGCACAGTGCCTTTGTTGCACAGTGCATTTGTTGCTCAGGAACTGTGTTGCTCAGGAACTGTGTTGCAAATTGACTTTGTTGAGAAATAGTTAATGAATCAGTTAAATACTTTAGATAGCGATGTTCAAAGGGAAACGTGGTGCAGGTATCCGTTCCATGACAGCTCAAGGAACATGACCAGGGCCTCACGTGGTGGCATGGGCCCTTTCTTCTAGGCAGAGACTTGAGCTTAGAAACAGAGAATGGCAGTAGAGACAGACACATCGGCATTAGAAACTGACATGGGCAGTAGAAGCAGACATCACCAGTTGCTGTATGTGAACATGCTACAGATGTTAAATAACATTTCGGTCTTGGTATCTTATGCCACGGCTCCACGCTTCTGGCTAATCACTGGGTGTGGGAGAACGGGCTAAGTATCCTTAACCTGGGCTATCGGAAGACCTGTGCCAACTAGCGTAGCAGAGAGTGTTTGGTTCACCGGGCCCAGGACTTGAGTCTGTTGCTTAGCAAACCAATATTCTCTCTTGTTATTGAGCCCCATTTGGAGGTGTAAGGTTCACCGGTGTATCACTCGGGCTCTCTGTCAAATAACACTCTATTTAGTTTTCTCCTTGTCACATACTCTTGTTAATGATCTCACAGAGCAATGGAGCTTTCAGGATGGAGCAAAAATGGCTCAAATGTATCTATCAAATTTAATACAAATCGCTGTCCGAGAACACATCCATTGCTAATGAAAAAGGTTGCCTCCATTGAGCCTTTTCAATAATACCTTTTTTTTTTTAAGGCGGACTGACAACTGAGTGCATGAGGCAATGTTTTGAACCATATTAATATTAACGAAAGTAATCTTCACCTGACATGCACACATGGTTAAAAAAAACAACAAACCCAGCCATCTCAGGAGAAGCAGAGCGTAGGGGGGAGGATGTACCAAAGTGCCGAGCGGCATTAACACCAGGAGAAAGCTTTCTCTTCCTGATTATTTCCTCCAGCTCCGTGTATATTATTTTCCTCTCTGCTTTAAAACTCATGTGAAAGGCCGGAGTGGAGCGTCGACCCCCCCCCGGAGTCACCATTAGATGGGAGGCGACTTTGTGAGGTGCGAACGATCAGGCCACATCCAAACCTAAAAGAGCTCAGGACAAAACAAATTGCTTTGCCACTGGAGGCGACAGGGAAGGTAATGTGTGGAAGGGGAAAGTCATAGTGGAAGAGTAGGTTTGACTTCTCCTGAAAGTGGATTAAGAGCTGCGGTGGGGGGGATAAGTAAACTCACTACGGCCTGTTAGCGAAGGGCGAGGTCGGTTCTCCATGCAGAGGTCCTGCAAGGGAATCGAGTGGATCACACTGCTGAGGTCTGAATTAGAGACATTTCTGACGGTGCAAATGTTCCACCCAGTAACCGTGTAGTCCACGTTAGTTTGGGTTGTGATTGGTGGTGTGATCCGTAATCATTCGCGTTAAATGAAGAGACTGTGCTCTCGGTATCAAATGGGTGCGAAACTGAAGATGGACGTCTTTTCTAAATGGGAAGTTGCCAGGAACCCTATGACGAAAATAAAGTCTTTCCAGAACCGAAAAATTATTGCATGTCTGAATCTCAGCCAATTCTATCAGTTCTGGATAGTGTTTCCTGATGAAAAGATGAGCTGAGAGAATCATATTCCCCACTAATTAGTCCAACTAATTATGTTTCTAATTGCTTTTCCAGTGTCTAATAAAGGAGGTGAGAGGTGGAACTGTTGGACCTGTGGACTGATAAAAGCCGCAATGGGCAAGACCAACAAAGCCAGACGCGGAAAGCAGAAGATGATCAACTTGTCGCAGTGACAACCAGCTGCATTTCCAACTCCCCGGCAACATTGCTCTCCACTCTTTTCATTACGGAGACAGCGGGCACACCTACAGGCAATTATGCATTCAATCAGCTTTGAAATCACTGAACGTGGGAGCCACGCTGGTGGAAAGAACGCAACCTTTCATTTCTTGGTCCCAGCTTTTTGGTTAAGACGGCTTTGGCAGCCGCAGTGTTGCCTGAAAATGATAATTGAAGATAGTGATAAATAAATAGTAAAGGGGTGGCCAACCCTGGGCCCCAGGGGCCGTAGTGTCTGATTTTTCCTTTCCACCTCGTCTCTTGTTTAATTGAAGTCATTATGTGGAAAGTGAATCTTCTCATCGTGTTTTTCAGGTGAAGACTGAGAGCTAACTTTAAAGACTGTCGGGCTGTAGGTTTGGCCACCATTGGAATGGCTTTTTAATACTGTAAGTGGTGCGCTGGAAATGGTGGTGGTCTAAGTGCAATTCATGCATGAGTTTAACGGTACATTCCAACCTCGGCGATGTTGGTCATGTTACAGCTTTTGGCACAAGAGAACTGGGTTCCACATTTCATCCATCTGCCAAATTCAGTTAATGAAACCATGTGAGTTGAAACCAACGTGCAAATAAGCTCCACTGTTTCCTTCGGTGCCGGAAAATGAGTGTCATTATTATTAATGACACATCCTGTATTTTCCAAATAATTTAGCTAAGGGCTTAATTCATATAGATTGTACAAATTTAGTATCAATGCCCACAGAAAACATATATTCTCTACTCCCATTGTTGGTCTCCTGTGTGTGATGTTCTTGATGCAGCCATGCACAAACCAAACTGATCTCTGCCTTTAGTGGGTAACAGGAAGAGGAACACAAACAAATCATGTTCAGAAACTCAAATCTCCACACTCGAAGGTGCACGCCTTTTAATGTAAAACAGCCTTGATCCCCCTCGAAAGGGTGTTTATGTAACAGGCTGAATGTCTGCGGCTGACAAGCTGTCTCAGGGGTAGGGACACGTCTTCCAGCTCCCAGCTCCACCACAGTTTTTCCAGGAATTGATTAAGTTATGGCTGGGAGTGGAGAGGTCATTAGGGAATAAAACTCTTGCTGGGTATGGACAAGAGATTGGACCCCCACCCCCCCTCATTGTATGAGCTCTAATGGCTAGTCAGGGATCATTCTGGATATGGTCTGTCCAATAGATTGACCCTACCATGTTTAATGGCTGGCTTTTTTACAAGCAAACACAATGAATTAAGCTAAACAATTTGTAAAGCTTTCTACTAAATGTGATTTAGTCGTGACTTAGATTTTTCCCCCCAAATGATTAGAAAATGAGAGGCATCTCCACATGAGATGGATGACATGACAATTCTTCAGCTCGTTCTTCTGGAGAGCCTGGGCGCCTGCCACCTTCAGACAGCACGTTGCCAGTGTGCCAGACCGACCACTCCTTTTTTCATTTAAAGGGAGGGACTACAGGTGAACAGGCAAAAAAATTCAATAATGAAAAATTACAATTTTGTTTACCCACCATCAAATTATGTGTTATCTCATTAAATATGCACCAATTTGCATATGATGTAAAACACAATATTGACATAGTAGATTAAGTCAGAACTTTCTGATTTGTTTTAATGTGATCAATAATAATTGGTTGGTAATCTAAAGAGGCCTTTGTCAAAATATTGTTCTTTCAGTTAATTATGGTAAAATACTGTAGCGGGGATGGATAGGAGCGCTTCCCCCGCCAATGGGCTAAAGCTATCCTCGCGGGGGCTGCTGGGAAGCCTTACTCCCGGGACTTAAATGACTGTAAATAGTGTGTTCTATGTGCCGGTTGTATTTATTGTAAATGGAAAATGTGTTGTACAGTTTGTCCATGTAAAATAAGTACGTGTTGGCTAAGGTTCTGTTCCCTCACCGCGGGCGTGTTCGCTAGAGCGAGTGAGGACTTACTGTGTGTTTCCGTGTACTAGTCAGTTCTTTGCACTGCCAGTCGTAAGCGCATCTGCGAAATAAAGAGCATTGATTCCTGTTATACGGTCTCGGTCTCGGTCTCGGTCTCGGTCTCGGTCTCGGTCTCGAATCCGCGCAGAGTAGTTGCACTCCGAAAAACGCTACAATACACTTAATGCACGTTAAAAAAAAAAAGAAAAGATTTTCGCCTATTTATTTGTATATAATGCGACATTAAATTGAAAATGACAAAATATATTTTTCAAAATCCCTCAGAACATGTCTAGCTATTTGAAGTAGGAAGCTGTATGTAGAGTTATGTGGCTTTACCTATTATGAGACACGAGTTGTCAAGCTCGGTATGTGTGCGAAAATCGCCTTAAACATTTAGAAGCGTTAGAACCTGTTTCAAAGTAAAGCAAATAGCCGTATACGACTAAGCTAGCCATAGGTTCGAGAGAATAAGCTTTTCAACGATATGCTATTCAACTAGGTTATTTCTTAAATTGCGGAGACAAACTGCGATGAGAGATGCTAACAGACGCAGATTTAAGGCTTTGTTTACTTGGCGACGGTTGTATAAAATCATAAAAACGAGCTATTTATATTTGTTATTTGTTATAATTGAATGCATGTTATGAAAGTTTAGAAATTATAGAAGCAAAATTTCGAAAAATATCAAAATTGACGAACTGAACGAAAATCATTATTTTTGCCTGTAGTACCTGGCCTTGATTTTTTTTTTTTTAAATCAATTTTCAATACACACTATCAATTACTTCCTGAATATCATTTTCTCATGTTGCCTCCCATAAAATAAATATGTAAGTGAAAGAAAATAAACAATACTGCATTTGGCAAACCCCTCCTCCCCCAGACAACTCCTTAAAGATGGTTGATTTGCTTCCCATGGCATGTGGATTACCTTCAGGCTGTGGGCTGTTGTCTCCTCTCGAAATGACGTTAATCAGATAGTGGTTGGGGGACTTTACATTAGGGTTCGGGAGTGGGAGAACCAAATCTACACAGTTGTGGGTACAGCCATAATAAGGGATCCTGTGACATGTTTTTTCTTTTTTAAATCATATAATTTATATTCGTGTGAAGATCGAGACATCCATCCAATTATTTCTATACATTTTAAGTACTTAGTAATTTACAAATTAAAATGCTTTTTAATTTCTCAGAGCCATCCTATGACACCGTGAAAGGCCACCTGCCAACCTGTCATTTTTCAGCTTCTTAGTTTTGCGCCTTGGACAGCATTGCAAGAAGAGACAAACCCTTTTTAGGCAGCACCATCGTCAGCGCCCACTCCTGATTGCCTGCACCAAACGGCATCAACTGACTGCACCTGGCGGCTGCTGGCAGGTATATAAAGCTGTTAGCCTAGCCGGAATCCGAAGAAGCTAAAGCTAAAAGCTTTGTTGTGCTCTTTGTGTGCAGACAGCCCAAACATAGACTGGTGTTGCCCAGTATGCCCAACGACAGTGGCCGCAATCTGGCCTGGCCCCAACTTCCCAAGCCTTGAAAAGGGACCTGACACCAAATCACCACAAACCCTGAGCCGGAAAGAAAATGTCCTTTAATTGTGTGGCCGACCCCCCAGCTGACAGTGACATTTATGTGCCTGTCATTTTATTTGGAATAATAGATATAAAGGATTATAAATGTTGTTGTATCATGTTATGTAAACATTATGAAGGTGTTATACCGACTACGTAGAGGTGTATTCAAGTAAGGCATAATTCCTGATAACTTCCTGACCCAAACATTATCACTGTACTTCATAACACTATTATATAATAAATAATTATAATAAATGCTATTACCATGTCATTACTAACCAACATGTAATCTAAAGCCCTAATCTAAAGTATCTTTGCACCCCTTCTTTATTTAAGTTTTTCCCCACGCTCTTTTTTCACCCTTATTCTTTTTTTCCTATGTGTCTGTGTCTAGCTGTGTGTCTGTGTCTCTGATTGTGTGTCTGAGTCTGACTTTTTTTCTGTGGTACAGTCTGTGTGTCTTTGTCTCTGACTATGTGTCTGTGTCTCTGACTGTGTCTGTGTTACAGTCTGTGTGGCTTTGTCTCGGACCATGCAAGGGCAGATCCATCTTTCGGAATCTGTTATAGCAGCTAAGGAATCCACAAATGACCAATTTTCCCCATCAGATGATACTGCACACTAATTAGGCTCTGATGGATCTAAAACAATATGAAGACATCAGGATTCCATCCTGAATGCTAACAAACAAAACGCTGGCTGTTTTTGCAAAGACCCATTGATGCATATTAGATTTGTTTTACTCTTTTTCTGAATGAGCAGCAGCTGATTTTTTCTGTTTGTTATTTGCATCCACTTAATCTTTCCCCCCCGTTGCTCTCTAAAACTGGCTTAGAACAGAGACGACCCCTTACTGAATAAAAAAAATCCAATCTGTGCTGCAGGACATGACCGAGACTAACACTTTCCCATGACAGACCCAGTGGAGAGCACATGCTACTCAAAGCATACCAGTCGAAGGACCTGAATTGAAAAGCTAGAAAAACAGATTAAAAATGTGAAAGGGATGAATGAACACAGCCAGTTCTCAGTGGGTTCGGTAAATGGCAGGGGAGTGGAATGGAAACACTCAACTTTAAGTACTGGCAAAATTGTTAGCCCCCCCCCTCCTTCCTAAATTTTAGTGGTGTCTTTGATCATCCCCCCACTTCAGTAAGAGGACGGCCGGCGTCTTTCATGTGCCCCGGGAGAGAGAGAGAGAATGCATTTGTTTACACGGGATGAAATGCAATGGATGGCGGGGAGGAAGGACATGCATCTACTGTGTCAAAAATTCCTGAAAAACCGCCATTGGGTGACCAGGTGGATTTAGACTAAAGATTACTTTGATCGATTGAAAATCAAAGCTATGTGTTTTCGATTTAAGGATCTAATCTTGTTAGAAGAAGGCTGCAAATGAGAGGTTTGGAGTCAGAGTTTCTCCTGACTGAAAAAGGAACCGGGCAACATTGGGCACAGACAGCATTGTGCTCACATGCTCACAGTGCGGTCGGGAGACGGGCCTCTCCTACAGTGGATACCGAACCTCCTGCACTGCCTACATTGAACCAACAGACTAATGGCTCAAAGGCGTGTGGTTGGAGGAGTTAATATATGTACTTCTGCATTGTCGCTGTATAAGCTAAGATGCAATACAGTTTGTGTGTGGTGTTTTTGTGCTGAAAAATAATTGGGGGCAACAAGACAACATGTCTTAAGTCACACCAAGTGGGAACCCTGAATGCAGGGACTACTGAAAGCACAAAAAAACTAGAAAAACTAGAAAAACTTAGCTTTTACGTTACTTTTCTTACCCCTTCAGCGTAAAACAAATCCATTAGTACCATACATAACCCCCCCCTCCCCCGAAGTCCACCCACATCCTGCTGTCACATCTCTGTTTCACACTTGACAATTCTTTTTTCTCCCGGTCGTATTGTCACCCCAGGTGCCTTGTGGATACAATTCCATCCTGCTCCTGTCATATGGACCGATGCTTCGTCTCTGGGTTTAATTGAAATTCTGAAGCGGTGGTGTTCTTTTCTTTCCCTGGTGTCGTATGCTGGTGACAAGCTCCTTGGCGTTCCTGGGAGTTGAGCACGGCTCAGGGGCTGAACTAATACATATGTGTTCAGAATAATGAGCGACCTTGTGATAGTGGGGGTCTGGGCAGAACCATGAATGTAGTGGCTACTGCTGTAATGACCCATTAGTAATGTGGATAGTGTTGCTGCCTTTCACGTAGGAGGCTTGGATTCAAGTTTTATTGTGGTCTGTCGCCCAAATTCACAAGCTTGACGATGGATCTCCAGCAAAATATATATAATTCATTTTTTACTCTTCTTCTTTGTTCAGAGTGGAGTTAATCTTTACTTGTTGCAGTTAATGCTCCCAATCCTAACTCCATTAACACTTCACTACCCTGAGATTCTCTTTCAGTGATTTCATTCATTAATATAGGATGGCTTGGCAAGAGTGGACTTGTTCAGCTACGTGTACTGAAGTTAAATCCTATGAAGATGACTTCTTACCCTCTCTGGCCAAGAAGATATAACTGCTTAGTAGATGATGTTATACCTTATAGAGGCCTCTGATTTCTTTGGTATGTTTGACGTAAGACCTGAGAGAATTTGCAGGGACGGTGTATGGACCTAATTCAGCATCTCCTCTCTTCTAGTGGTATCAGTGCCGCAAGAGAAGTGAGGAACCCTGTCATGTGATATGGTACATACCCTTGTTTTTCTGTCCCCATCAGTATCCTGGGCAACCACAGAGTGGTCAGGGGTGAGCTGGGCTGCATTGTGGACAGAATGTGGACTGAAACTGTGATCCATGTCAATGTCCTAATTCCAAATGGATTGCTTTAGTCTTTTGACTTTTGACTCAACCTTTTGACTACAGGGCTGCAAACTGACCTGCCAGACAGCAGCCTATGCATGTTGCAACATGGTGATCACTAAATATATGGAAAAAAAGCACAATTGGAAGTATATGCAATTAATTTGTCATATCCGCGTCCCATACTCGACAGCTGAGTTCTGAAAGAATGCTTTTGTTCAGTTTCTGTGATTCACAGTGGAGCCCAGGCGTGAGCTGAGACCAAATCTGAAATGCCCTACAGATTGGCTTGCCCTGTAATTTGCTCATGTCAGACCTTATTTTTCTGAACAGAAATGACAAGTATTGTGGGAAATGACAAATAGGTTGGCCAAGTGCAATGTTCTGGCTAAGTCCGAATAACACTAAATATATGTTAAACTGATAAATTGCAGCTCTATTTTTAACCGCCTTTGGAATACTTTTACAAACGCAGGCAAGTTACAGGCATTTGCTTCAGTCTTCCTCCATACAATGATGCAACAATACCACGACACTGACTGTGTTTTTATCATTTGAAATCATTTTATCATTTCAATGAGCACAGGAAAGGAACTCATGGCTTCTCATGGCTGTTTATTGGAGCCCAATTTGTCAGGGTTCCGATACCCTCCTGTGTGGTTTGGGTCAGGCCGAAGTTGTCACTTTGTTTGAGATGTTTTTCATGGTCTGTAATGTGAACAGAATGGAAGCGCTTTAGGAACACTCCCACCCTATAGCCTGAGAGTCTCCGTTCGCCATTTCCTGTCACCAAAGAAAGCGCCTTAAATAGTGATCATCCGCTGTCGATACTATGATGCTATAGTCGAAGCTAGCGCTGTAAATGCTATGATGCTATAGGCAAAGCTAGCGCTGTCGATGCAATGATGCTATAGGCAAAGCTAGCGCTGTCGATGCTATGAAGTTATAGTCAAAGCTAGTGCTGTCGATGCTATTGAGTAATGTCCTGTTTGACTTTGGCAGAAAGCCAGCATTTCTGTCCCTGCAGTTGTTAAAATCCTCTTAGGACTAATACGTAGCTCACATAATCACATCATACACAATTATATAATGGTGTTGTAATTATACAATTATATCAATTATACAATTATTATGTATTTTGTATATTATGTATTATGTATATTATTATTCAGAATTATGTACTCAATAATTATAAAGAAAAAAACATATGTATGTAATAAAATCTTACTGTAATACATTTTTTCTTTCTTATTTAGATTTAACTAGAATTAACTGTTATTAAGAACAAAGAAAACATGAATAAGATAATTACAGGCCTGTATTAGGCTTGGCGCTAAGAGTGCCAGTCTTTTTTTGTGTTATTCTATCTTTGTTATAGCTAATGGTAGAAAGAAACAGAGCAGTGAGTAAACTTGTTTAAATTTGTTATTTTTCTTAATATTTGATGTATGTCTTTTCTTCTTCATTCATAGATATGGTTATTACATGGATATATATGGATATATGTTATTACGTGGCTATTATGCACCTATACTATTCATACAGATTGTTTATTAAAACAATGTTTAATCATTTGATATATAATCTTAGGCGTGTGTCCTATTGCTCTGCGTGTTGACACAGGACAGCTATCCCAGCACCCATCTCTCTGCGTTGTGACACAGGACTGCTATCCCAGCACCCATCTCTCTGCGTTGTGACACAGG
>JAOVYW010058528.1:6984-22731 GCA_025775045.1 Hiodon tergisus | reverse complement strand
TGTGTGTATGTGTGTGTGTATATATATATATATATATATATATATATATATATATTGTGTGTGTGCATATGAGATGTATTGAAATTATTGCTGTCTTTTAATTCTCACTAATAAAGCTGACTACGCTCCTCACACACAGTATACACTCTTGACTGTAGAACTTTAGTTAACCTAAAGTTCTTCCAATTCAATACATGAAGCTAAATGACTGGAAGAGGTTTTAATGAGGTAGTTAAAGTAAATCAAAAGACATTGATCTACATTAGACAAACAATGGCTGAAAAAATAAAGGTATATTGTTTAGCCCTTTGATTTTCCTGCAGTAATGAGTGCTAAACTAGCAAAAGTCCTGCTGAAGCTTTTTGTTGTAAATTATTTCTGTTTTTGTCTTTAACAGATCAAAACCTCCCTTGTCAAAACCCATAATCGAAACACACTCCACAGATTCACTTTTAATTGGTAAGAAAAACTCTTTACTAATGCTACTAACCTCAAGCTAAATAAATGGCTGAGAAGTTAGGTGTGATGTATTGTGTGCATATTCATCTAATGGTCCTCACCTAATTGTTGACATGATTACTAAATCTTCACTAAACTGGTTTCAATGTTTTGCAGATGGCCATTGCCTGGACTCAGACAGATACTGTATCGTTGCCGCTGACCTCCGCGACCTTCCCGGCCTAGATAACAAACTTAAGAAGTTACAGTTGAATCTAGAGTAAGTTGCATTGTTTTCATCTGGGGGAGTTTTTTTTTGTAATTCATGAGGTAACTTGTCGTGATTCATTAATTCTTATTACGCTGTTTGTTTCCGTTCCATCAAGCCAGCCTTGCATTTGGCCTGCTGTTTTGAATATTGATTGCATAATTAGAAAACAATTAATGGTAATGAAGGTGGTGTCATTTAAAACACTCTGTTGGGGGACATAAGCTAAAATTGGTGGGGGGTGGAGCTCAGATCCAAAAGTTAGAGGATCGCAGAACTAGATCGATGCTGGCTCAGCAGTTGGCGTCAGCGCCTCACTGGGCTAGGGTTCTGGGTTTGGTTCGGGTCACTGTCTGTGGAATTTGCAAGTCTTTGTGGGTTTCCTCCTGGTGCTCTGGTTTCTTCCAATGCTTAATTCCCTATGCCAGCTGGGTTATGCTCCAGTGCCCTGTGACCCTGAACTGAAGAAGCGGCTTTGGAAAATGGACTGATGCGATAATGGAAATAGTGATTTTTCACGGAAATGGAGATGTTTTTGCCCACAAAATAGAGTTGTCTGTTTTAAAGAAGAGCACAATTGCTTACAATAAGAATTGCTTAAAATTTGTATACCTGCAGGTTGCCTACTTTGTTCCTGTCGGAATGTGTTCTGGTGTACATGACTCCTGAGCAGTCCTCTAAGCTAGTACACTGGGCTGCAGACAATTTTCAAACAGCCATGTTCATCAACTACGAGCAGGTAGGACAAAAGTCTCTAGACGACATTGATAATAGTAATAGCAATGTTGTGAATTGATGGGGCTTTACGTTTAACTGGTGCTTGCCTGGGCAGGTAAATATGGCAGATCGATTTGGTCAGATAATGATTGAGAATCTGCAGAGGCGCCAGTGCAACTTGGCAGGGGTGGAAGTTTGTCGCTCCCTGGACTCTCAGGTACGTTGTCATTCGTGTGGTTCAGTGCACCTGTTGTATTTAAAGTAAAGTAACTGTTTTCACAGCTGGAATTGCTGAAATTAATCTGCCTATGCGGTGTACTGGTTAACTCGGTGGTAGTGAACCACAAAGCAGTGCCAGTAAAATCCATCAGCATCGGTAGTTATGTGATATTTCACAGTTTAACTTCACTATAAGGTAACGGCGAACACATATTGATATATTTTACCAGTAAGCCCGTGGTTTTCCTGTCGATATTTGTTTACATCTCACAAGGCTGTGGTTTTGGTCTTGTTGTGTGTTGCAGAAAGAGCGATTCTTGTCGACAGGCTGGGAGAGTGTTGACGCTCTGGACATGATGACCGTGTACAGTTTGCTTCCCCAGGAAGACGTGGCCAGGTAAATAGCACATTAATCTATGTAGTATGACATCAGAATCAGTAATGAGATGAGTGTTTCATTTCAGGCCAACAGCTGGCTTAGAGGTCAACACACAGGATTTGAGACCAGACTTTAGAAATATGTCTTTATAAAGGACTTCATGAAATCCAGCTTTATAAATATGTTAAGTGTTAAATTGTGAAACACTCTGGGCACGGGTGTCTGTTGAGAAGCTGTGTATTATCATAAGCAGAGCCAGACCGATGTTTCTGCAGAAATTAAACCTTTTCCTTTAAAATCGTAGATGTCCCCCTGTGTTTTTATACAAGTATAAAGAACCAAAAAATTCTTCCAGGAATTTGTGGTTGTTCTTGTAAAGTAAAAAAAAAAAACAAAAAAAAAAGAAGGGAGTAAACCGTTAAACATTTAAAACTGGAAATCTGAAGTCAGCTGGGTTTTCTCACGTACTATCTGTTCCTGCTTGAGTGGCATTGCTAGAGAAGTCTGTCTGAGCTCCTTTGTGCCTGGAAACCACCTGTTCTATTTACATGTATTTAAAATAAAGTTATTGGTTCAATTTACATGTATTTGTGCTACTTTTTGCTTTACTCTCATAATGTTCATTTGCCTCTGATGGATATGGACAACAATGCACATTGAGCCGTGAAGAGTGTAGATTTGCCGTTGTTGAAGGCTTTAGCATGAGGTCATTATCCCCACTTTTTCAATGATTAACACGTAGAATGCCACCACTAATAAAGGTTATCAGGACAGATACATTACTGCTGCTAGAAAAACAATAAAAATATTTTCCCTTGTGGACAGGCCCTCTGCAAGCACGTTTGCTTGATTTTGTGCAAATTGCTGTCTCAGTACTTGTTAGTGTTTTCAACCTGTTTGTATATAATTTTCCATTCAAATGTTATATCACGTCTTGTTTTGCATGGTCTACTATCCCTATATATCTGAAAGGAGATCAGAGAGTCTTAGAGGGCCTCGGGGTCATATCAGGGCTGCCACAGCAAGCATGAAGCCAATGAAAAGTTTCCCAGGCTAAAGGGCAGCAGGGAAGATCTCAACATGAGTGCTTTGTGTTGAGGAGGGAGCATTAGACTATTCTTTCCCGTCTCCGCCCTGTGGAGCAATTTCCACCAATCCAAGTCGTGGAGGCAGAGCGAGAGGCCAGCTGGACCGTTGCACAATAAGGGTGGAAAATATGTGTGGATGAGCATTGGAGTGTGGAGGCTGCGTTGTAAATGTATTACTTCGGCAAATATCCAGCTGTAAAAATGAATAAAGCGTAAAACAAACTAAAACTTTGGAAGGCATGCTAAGTAACTGTGCCGCAAACCCACACATCTCTGTTAAAAGGTGAAATTGATTATAAAACCTTTTTTTTAAAAACTTTAAGCAATCCTTTTTAAATCTTTTAAATGGATGTGTGCGTGCCTCTGTCATGACTGTGAAGAATAGTGATGAGAGAATGCTGATCCTACCACACTTCGGTCCCACTCCTCTTTCTCAGTGCCCGGTCCGGGAGCAGCCAGACACAGGGCCTGTTTATAGCTTTTATTTAGACATGATTCTAACATCTTAGTCAAGGCTGAAGGTAAAAGGGAGTTGAAAAGGAAATGTAGAACACGCTGAGTTTTAGGGTCACTTTTGTATTATAAAAGCATTTTTTTAAAACTGATTATTGTGTATATTCATCTCCCATGAAGCTGCATGCTCTGGAGGAAAGTCTTAAAAATTTAAAAATAAACTTCAATCTAAAGGAATTAATTAGGTTTTAAATTCAGTGAAAATAGAATTGATCAACATGTCCATTTTTCCTTTATTTTTGCAGAATAGAACACCTGGAATTTTTGGATGAGAGGGAACTTCTGCAGCAGCTCTTGCAACACTACAGTATCTGTTGGGCTGTCAAGGATAAGTTCAAACTTGGTATGATTTAAAAATGGGGAGGGGAGCTTTTGTTCGATGGTGTACTCGCTACATACTGTTAAAAAAAATGCATTCCAAACCAAGGGCTCTATTTTGGTGGTCAAAGCCCAGTGTTCTAGCGGAGGTATTTAGCACTGGGGAGGCTGAGGTGTGGCCTAATGTTATGGAATATAGTTATGCCAATATTGCCATCAAAATGGCTCTTTCTCAGCTCCTTTTGCACTCAGAGGGGTCTAACGTGAGTGCTAAACTTAGACTAGCTTAGACTTAAATGGCACTGCATCCTGCGCAAGTCATGTTTATGTAATGCTACAAATGACTGGTCTTGATGTGTAGCTTGATGTTAATATGCGTCAGACAAAAATAGTAAATCCAGCTGCACTACCGATCGCATCTCAGGCAAACCGGACTCCTAAGAGACTTGCACAGTGTGGTCATGTTACTCTATGAACTTCTGAAAAGTGTATCAATAAGTGTGTCACAGCAAGTTCGGAGTAACAGTGAAGTTTTGATTAGTGTGTATTGGTATGCGTCTTCATGTCTGGAATCCTCCTTCAAACCAAGAGCCCCTCCCAACATTTTCAATTTAATAATGAATATTAATTTTAATTTCTAGAGTATATGTGTAAAAATGCATCACAATAATTTTGTATTGCTGTTATTTAAATATTTTTTCAATTAATTTTTGTCTGTAACTGTTATTTTTTGTAATGCTAAGGAGCAATTGTGAAGGTTTCATAAAGCTGAGATGTTTCTTGTATTACTGTACCTAGTATACTGAAGGGTGTATGGAATGTTTACATCATTGTTACATCAGTGCTTTTAAATGCAGATGCGTTCTGCGTGCTTTAACAAGGCATTTAATGTAGTCTATTGTGTTGTCATGTTATCCAGTTTATGATGAGTTTTTCAAGTCTGTTTATCCACATGGTGATTTTGGTCATTAAAAATAATTAAATGTTAGTTAACAATAATACTCTCACCTTTTAGGCCTTATGCAAATAGCATTTTAAACAAGGACCAGCTGACCAGGATGGATAGTTGAAGAAGAAGACGTGATTGAGTTGAAGTCGCCTTTATTGTGCCATAAACCAAACAACTCCTGTGGACAGAGAAAGCAACAACTGCTGTTTCCTGTTTTTCATCTCCCAAAAACACGTCTTGCTGTTGTTATTTATGAAATCATTTACATTCAGAAATATGGAGAAAGAACTTCAAATTAGGAACTCTTAGAAGGGAACCGTGGTTATTTTACTAACTGTGGGACTAAAACCAGAGGTGGTGGTCAGTATATACAGATATAATAAATATCAGATTATATGTGCCATCATAGAAAGTCCCCTATAGGGTGAGGCTATTCTGCATTGGGAGGGCTTTTCTCAATTCTCATTAAATCATTGAAACTTCAACCACAGTGATTGTGAAACTATATTCAAGAATTTACAACAATACCTTGCAAAACTAGCGAATTTCATATGTGTCTTTGTAAGCAAAAATAAAGCTCCAGCATTTAGGCTTAGGTCTATTATTATGTAAAAGTACATGCACTTCCCTGGCATCATTTTGTAGTTAACAAAATAACTAACTAACTTGGTTTTAAAGCTGTGATTTTTTGGCGTTTCAAATTTAACTGCAACTTTATTTTGGGGGTATTTTCAGTGCTACCAAAATATAGTTTCTTCACCCTACACATAACATAACAAAGGTTTCAAGGGCCTTCGCTCCATGCAATACATAGAATACATAATATATTCTACAATATATAGAATGCAATAGCAATTGGGTAAATTGCTTCTTTTAAGATGTCGATAAATTTGAGTGGTACACTTCTATGCGGCCTGAATTATTATTATGGTTTATGAACCTTTCTACACAATGCATTTCATAACAGCCCATCAATTTTAAAGCTTTAATTCTTAAAATGTAAAACTGCAATACCGTGAGATATACTATCAACCCATTTTTAGAAGGGAGGGGTCCCACTTTGTTTCTATCTATCCTTCAATGAACTTACAGGAACAGTTTTTCTTCTGTCAGTTTGTGTTCTGTATATGAGTTATATATACATACACATGTATAGCTTTTTTGCAAACAAATTTCATTTGGTGGAGAAAAAAGAGAAAAATGTAATCGCAATTGTGCTAACGAATCAACTCACACACATGTTGAGGATGAGGAAGTTAAACCAGGCCCCTTTAATCTTAGTCACCTTTGAGCCCAATTTTATTTTTCCACACTGCAGGCTACACAGCTCACGCGAGAGGTTCAGCACCGATTGGAGGAAAGGCAGGTCCCTCTAGATGGTAATGCCAGCCTGCAGGCACCCGCCAAGCCAGTAAGAGACTCTCGTTAGCAGAGAAACGAGAAGCGTCGAGGAAATACCCCAGCCCAGGCTATGCTAATTGTACACCACTGCAGTGATCTCTGGGTCACGATCGGCTAGCGACATGAGCTGGATCCAAAGGGCTTAACTCCAGCTCATAGGGCTCAGTCTGCACTCTGGTGCAAAGTAAGGCATTATATGCATCACAGTTGGTATTAAATTCACTTCATCGTTCTAGAAAACTGAAAAGGAGAATAAACTGCAGTTCTGATTTAAGCGTTAATAATCTGCCATTGCATCTCTGAAATGCCCACTTCTTTCCAAAAAAGAAACCGAAATATTTACAGGACTGTGTAAAAGTCTTAGGCACCCTAGCTTTTTAAACCTGGGGAGCAATAGGTATTTAACAAAATAACATTAAAATAATGGCATTTCAATTATGGCAGGATTTATCTCTTTTTCTCACCTTTCACCTGCCAAAGTCCAAACACTTTGGCAGCTGTATAGTTATAAATTGGAAGGAATGTTTTTTTCAGCCTCAATCGTTCACACACATTCCAGACTCCGCACGCATTGCAGAATGGCAGCCGACAAGCTGGAGCTCAGCCACTTGGAGTCGACCTTAATGGACGAGACAAAACCAAGGAAGAGACAGCCAAACACGTTTGAGCGGCTGGTCCAGCCCTGCTTGGCCGAGATAATCGGGACCACCTTCTTTGTGTTCGTGGGGTGCGTTTCGGTAATTGAGAATGTGGAGGCAGCGGGCAGGGTCCAGCCGGCACTGGTGCACGGCTTGGCAGTGGCGGTCTTAGTGGCCTGCATGGCAGAGATAAGGTAAGATAAGGTAAGAATCGTGCGCAGTACAATGCTTTCATAATGTTTGGTATGTATCATAGAGAGGGCTCCAAAGGTTTTAATAGCCTTGAGTCCTTTTCGCTCAAATGAATGCATAAATTCTAGTTGCACTGCACATTTAGTAATTTTACAACTTCTTTCTTCTTCGTAGTCAAGTTAAACTATTGTGAAGTAAAGTGCTGTAAATGAGCTTCTGTATCATTTTCGGCACTAATCAGAATCAGAGAGCTGTCCAAAATAATGCCAGGCTAAGGGTCAAGTAGGACCAGGTGGATGCAGCTACACTGAGGCAAAGAAGGTGAACCTAGAAGTTTCCGTTCTAGCACTAATTAAGCACAAATTTGATTAATTAAATGGATTATGTTTTTGTGGTCAAGTGACCCAAAAATTGGTCTTTACAGACATACTCATGTCCAGTACCTCTGGCGCCCAAAAAGGTAACACCCTTGTTGAGAACATAATCCCCGCTGTTTATTTCTAAAGACCATCTATTATGCTTCAAGGATCTTCTGGGCCTTCCAAAAATCGAAGGTAACAGAGATTCAGACACATTAATTTTGGCCACATGGTACCTGTGCTGACTTGAAGAAACACTTAAAACAATTATGATGCACGACTATCTAATTTAAACCAGGCCAGGTCCAATGAATATTGTCCTGGACTGGCCATATTAATCTCCAGACCTCAGTCCAACTTAACCTTTGTTTTTTGACCCTTGAATTATGTTGGAAGTTATATATTAAATTTTTAAAAAGACAGATGATAACATGCTTTGGAAAACCAAGTTGATTTGTTTATGACTGGATTACAGAGTATAAAAAAATTGGTGATGATCAGATGACTTTGTCATAAACAGTCAATATAAAGTGTTTGTGAAGGCTGCAGTAGCTTTAGAAAACAGCTTTAGAAAGTAACCTGTTGACTACTGATCTGAAGTTTTAGCAGTGAGTAAAATGCTTTCCTGCTAAAATGGAGTTAGTAAATAATTCAAATGAATTTAGTGCCTGATTTACATAACAATATATGTTAGCTGTAGATAGAAACTCTAAGACTCCAATCAGAGACTAGCCTGACCCAGTATGAATTTAAATTTCAAGGAATGTATTGGTTTTATGGTTATTTCAAGGTTTATTTTAACCGACGGAAATTAATTTCTAGTAAGGCTGAAATTCATCTTCCGGCTTTTCCTTTTCGCAGTGGCTCACATTTTAACCCACCTTTCACCATTGCTATCTACCTGTGTGGAGGTATGCAACTCACCATGGTGGTGCCATACATTATTAGTCAGCTGATTGGAGGTGTGATTGGAGCTGCAATGTCAAAGGTAAGATTGAAAAGGGCAAATAGGTTATGAATGCACCAGCAAAACCAGATAATGGGCACTCAAGTAGGAGAAAGAACATGCAGTTTAAAAATCTAAATTGACGGTGATCAATACAGATCATACATTAAAGCTAGATGTCACATGGTCTGGACGAACGTGTTGACTGGGGTTTCTCAATCATTTCAGGGTAATTTCAGCATATGTCCGTCAAGGTTTTTCAATACTTTCTCAGAGAGAAAACGTCAAATTGGGACAGCGATTTGTCGAAGCAAGTAAATACTAGACAAAAATTTGCACAAACACAGAATGAGTTTGCAGGATCAAGACAAAAAACACCCAGGTCTACACAACCATCAAAGACTGTGTACTTTGTCCACCTGCATGCAGACTGTTCTTATGCAATTCAGTAGAGCTCAGTTTTTCTCTTTTTCATAGTTTTTTTATTTATTATAACCACGTACCTTTCCCTTGCCTTTTTCTTGCTTCACATTTACAAAATAATTTAAGAAAAATCTGAATACCTGCATAGTATTATTTTCACCCTCAATATGTCCAGATTAACAAGGTTATGCTGCAAAGTGGAATTTTATATGATGATCAGCTCAGCTTGCTTTACCAAAAATCTGCCTAAATAAACATGAAGCAATTTGAAGCATCTGTTACTATAGCTAAAATGAATATGCTTACTTTGTGTCATTGTTACAACCAACACCTCTGACTTTACATCAACATCAACTTTATTATTACATTCCTGTCTCTAGAAGAACTGGTGACAACAACTGTGAATTAAAACATTTACTCCAAAGCAAGTTGTTCACCGTTTTGATTAACCAGGAGGAGAAAACTGTACTGCATTATAAAGTGATAAGACAAAAAGTTTATTTTCCAAATTCCCCAATACCAGACTAGATACATCATTGAGAACATCTCCCATGACCTGGGTCGTAGCGTTTCCTACAAATCTGGCATTCTGACTTTTCTGAGGATTTCTGAGGATCTGCCGTTAGACCCTGTTGGTCACGGTGTCTCCATTACAAGAACTACTTCATGGACAGAAAAAAAGGTTAAACGATGAAATAGCTCTAATCCCAGTTTTCTTCAGGTAATGACCACAAAGGAAAACTATCAGAACGCCACCGGAGCGGCCTTCACAATCCTCAAATCGGAGGAGCAGCTGGTGGGAGCCCTATTTGGGGAGGTAACCATGACATGCCTGGTCAGCATGGTAGTGCTTCTGGGAGCTGTCAATGGCAAAAGCAAGAGCCCCATGGTGCCGTTTCTGGTGGGATGCACTGTTATCATCAACATCCTGGCTGGGTAAGAGGCTGAGTGACCTTACACACACACAATGCAAAATAAAAACATAAACCCCCTGCTCAATATAAGAGCTATATATTATATAGAAGAAGGAAAACTGATAAACTGGCTCCAACGACTACTTATTTCCTCTACATATAACAACTTCCTAAGACCACCACTCTACCCAGCTTAAGATAAGATAGCAGCAGGTCTTCAATTCAGCCTGAGCTGTCCAGAGGGGTATCAACTTAAGTATTGATTGAACCTACGCTCCATGCTCAGTAAACACTGCAAATAGTGGATCAGCTGCAGTCGCACAGCAAAAAACACTGTTCTTAAGAGTGTTTGTTAATTACATTTTAAAAATAAAAAAAAACTTAATAGCATTTTCTTGTTTTTGTAAGTATCGTATTTATTTTATTTATAAAAAGGAAAGGCTGTTAGATGCAGTTATGTAAAGTCACAAAATTTCGATTTGGTCACAGCCACAGTCTCATTATGCTAACACTGTTCTCTCGATGCTGCAGTGGAGGTGTGTCGGGGACCTGTCTGAATCCAGCCAGGGCCCTCGGGCCTGCTCTTATGACTGGATACTGGGTCTACCACTGGGTGTATTGGGTCGGGCCCATTTTGGGCGGCATTGTTGCAGCGGCTTTAGTGAGGTGAGGATGCTTACCATTTTTAATTCCAGAAACAGAACTCATGGACCGAAAGTCTAGTAGTCTAGTAAGTCTAGTAAGCTATGGAAACATTGTGATGTTGTAATATTGTGATATTGAGTTTCTTTTCTTTGCAGATTGCTACTTGGAGATGAGAAGACTCGCATTATGATGAAATGATCTGAATGTGAATGGCAGGAGATGAGAAAAGTCATCTAATTTTACAGCATCTCATCTTCAACTCCTGATTCACAGTTCACAGACAAACTGCACCAATTTCTTTTTTATTTCGTACTCCATCAATTGAACTTTATTTGTTATAGTGCATTTCGTTGGATAGAATTAGTCACAAATGGCTGATCAGATTTTGCAGAGGGAATCATAAAACCCAGAGCCAATCAGGAGAAAACTGGGAAATTATTCCCTGACCTCAAGCTGCCAGGACTACACTGGAGAATATACCCCTCTTCGGATTGGCTGCAGATGATCTCTCTCATGCCAAGGAGAGGGGAAGGAAAAACACTCAAGATAAAGCAAAAAATGGTTACCAACTGATAAACAGTGGCAGGGAGAGTAAGTTAATTTAGTGTTTGGTGTCATGTGACATTATATGGCCTCAGCAGGAATAGACTAGGGCAGCATACAACACAAAAATTTAAATGTGGTGTGATGGAAGGGAAAGGTAAATTGTCCATGAAGGTAATCAGGACCCACCTAATAGCAAGGCCAAAACAACAAGGGTGAGCCTAATACTAGATGGTTAAAGGACAAACGCAACAAGAAAATCCTTCTTTTCTAAAATGAGAAAATTTAGCTGTATGTATATATATTTTAACATGGTATTCAAATGAGAGATCTGTGTGGCCTGCGGCATTCCCATTCTTCTTGCCTTTGAGTGCGTACTCCTGGTTTATGTCTTGAACTGTGGTAGTCTACTACATAGTCATCAAAGTGGCTGGGACGCTGTGGACAAATTGGGAGGCAGCAGTTTGGTGACAGGGAAGTCGTAGACAGTTTCTGCTGGCTTCGCTGACTGGGAGAAGTGGAGAGACACTACAATGCCAGCACTGCAGTATAGGGTCCCATGAAGTGGGCTTATGCTCCACTGCAGCAGAATCAGTTGAATGCCCCTATGGAGCGCATCAGAGTAGAAATGATGGGCCTTTTTCATCAAATTGCCTGAGGCAATCGGGTTGGTCTTTAGGCCACGGAACAAATAACTGTTGTCGAAGTCAACAAACCCACCAGAGTCCCTCCATCAGCCTGCTTCACGCCTTCCTACCCTCTTCCTTTTCTTCTAACACCCTCTATACTTGACTTTGATTCACTCAAGGATGACCTCGATACTTAACCTTGATTACTCAAGGATAAACGGCAGACTGATCTTCAGTCTGCGGGCTGCTCCAGTTATTCTCCTCATTCAGATACCCCCTGTTGTGCACTTAAACAATTAAAAGTCTCTGTGGATGTGTTTATTGTCCAGGCAGGTAAAAAAAAACAACCTTGGAATTCAAGCTTGATTTACCTATTCAGTTATTTCAGGAAAAACCTCCTTAATTACCTAATATAGCACCCCCCAAGGCCATTCGGGTTAGGTTAGCAGAGGCTGTAGGCAATGGAATTTGTAACAATGATTTATTTTTTCGATTTATTAATAGCTTGTACAAAGATTGATCGAAGGATCTGTGAGGAGTACAACTACTTGGTTAAGTATCCGCCTTATGGATTCTAAGGAACCACCTGCATATTGCAGTTTTTTCCTTCCTGATATGGAGCTGAGAATGATCTCAGAATAGATTGCTTTCCCTTTGAAAATATGTACAAATATTCACACTGTGCTTCTTTCACACACAGCATTTAGCAATAAAAATGACAATGAAGCACTTCCCCATCTAATGATTTGATAAAAGATCAAATCATTCCTAAATAAAAAACTTTCATCTATAGCATTCAATTCAATTCTCTAACTTAATAACATTACTACTGTAAATTGGATTTAAATGCAACAGTAAAAAGATAAGAATAGAAATGTAAAGCAATACTTCAACTAAACTAAATATAACAGTAAAAGATAATGAGATTGATAATGTAATGTAGTTTACCCAAATCCAAATCCAAAAACAAATGTTAATTCTGTAATATTTTAGATATTATGATCAGTAACATTATTTACAGTTTCTAGAAACTTTTTTATCTAATAATAAAATCTTTTGCAATTTAGAAATTATTTAGTAATGCATTCATCAATACATTTAGAAAACAGTTTAAAAAATATTCAGCAATGTAATCTTTGACAATTTAAATATTATTTTGCAACGAACACTCTTGAAAGGCTTTCAGAAATAAAAGTCCTTAACAAAAATATTTTAACAATTCAGAACTGTTGTACACAGTGGTTGTACGCATCTTGGTTTCTGCCAGTAGGCTCACTAAGCAGGTCATATGCAGGTGCATGGCCCTATAAACATAGCTACCACAGCAACCACACAGAAAATAGCCATGAAACCAAAAACATAAATATCATTAGAGGGTTTCAAGATCAACACAAGCATAATATAACATCCTCTTTAAGCAGACTGGTGTGAAAGTTATCTGTCATCTGAGGATGGGGAGACTCTTGCGCTCTGAGCGAAATGTTCACGGGCCTGTTACTTCTTTCTGTCAAGTCTTTCAGCTCTGGTACAGGAAGGTACACCCTTCTTGACAATGTGTTGCACTATAACAGATGGGACCCTTATCTAAGCTTGTATAAAACCTATATCCATTTTGATTTATGTAAGAAAAGGGAAATTTTCTAAGAAACATCTAGGAAAAGCATTTGAGAAGATATTACAGAAAGCATACTTTCAATAAAATTTTATAATTTGTATAAATCATTTGCATAAATAAAATTTAAGCTGTGTTGGCAATACAAACTGATGATGATTGCAATGAACAAATCATCTACAAATTCCACAATAACAAGACTGCAGGAGTGCAATCTACTGTTCACTTTGAATCATATTTTAATAGGACTTATAAGTGGAAGAAAACCTGTTGAAAGATCACATTTTAACTATGTTCTAATTTATATATATATATATAGTTTAGGAACTTTAGGGGGACCATGCTCCAAATTACCTGGACAGAGCGTCTGAATGGCATACTGCCAACATTAGACGTCCCGATGCATGGTCGGTGACATATCATTACACTCGTATTTTCCCGAAAAATCCACATTCGTTTTATTATGACACCATCGTTGTGCTTTTACTAACTAATTAGAACACAACTTATATTAACATATCTCCTTGATATCCATTAAGACACAAAAAATCGTTGTTACAATTTAAATAGCTTAGCAGTCGCTATTATCCAAGGAAACATACATTGCTTTTCAATTTCCACATTCATCCACTCGTACAGATATTTACTGAAGCAATTTAACTTAAGGACCTTGTTCAAGGGCACGACTGCTGGGGAGGGGATTTTAGATATTTACATATATTATGTACAGGTTGAAATTCGTCAACCTGGAGACATTATAGAAAGCTTTCAATCAACTGATAATTGTTTACATCAAATTTAACCAAATCTACTTAATATGTGTTTGCAATATAAATGTATGATGATGAAAAGTTATTTGAAATGAACAAAGTCAGTTATGTATTACGCAACATTTCCGGATAAACTGCTGGTACAACCAAAACCAATACTGTACGAGTGCAATCTACTGTGCATTTTGAATCATGTTTTAATGGTACTTATTAGTGGATTCAATTTTAACTTTGTTTTAACTTTGTTCTAAAAGCTTTGAAATGATGAAAATGAGTTATTAAATCACTGACTCGTTTCAGGTTGAATGGCAATTTATTTTTGATTTGCTGATGACAATTAACAGCTGAATTGACACGCTCTTCCATGTGTGCGCCTTATCTGTATTTCTCAGATAGAGCCAACGAAACACTGGCGAGGAACTTGTCCATGGCCACGTGAGTCTCGGGAGTGAACTCGTCAGGGAACATCAAAGAGAGCACCACGAGAATGTTGTGAGAGAGGATCTGTGGGAAAATATTTTTTTTAATCAGGTTACCATCAAAACAGTAGGGAACCGATTTTTACATATTGTTTACCTGAATTGAACCTCACGGTAATAGTTCTTACTGACCTTAAAGTTTGCAGGGTCCACTCTCAGCTGGAAAGCGTGGAGCTCGCTGAGATTAAGGAGCCCACCAACGAGGTCGTCAATTTTCCCAACGGCTTCACCAACGCCCTCCATAATAGTCTTGCCTTGCTTCCTCACCCGAGAAGACCCGGGGCTCAGGTCCTTCCAGTGGGAGAAGTAAGTCTTCGTCTGGGGGTAGACGGCCAGTGTTCTGACCAGACAGATTGTAGATTATGGTTCTCAGCCAAAATCTCTACAGAATATTTCTATAAAATGTTAAACAATAATTTTTTTTTTTGGTGAAGTACAATACATTATGCCATATAGACTATTAAAGACGGCCTGCTCTGTAAGTACGCTTCCCCTTAGCTAACATTTAAAAATGATATTTGTTTAAAATAATTTAGTAACGTCAGAGGACCATGCTCATTACCTGGACAGAGCGTCGCCGCCGATGTCTTCTACCTTACTAGAAACCTTAGCCCAGAAGGCCTTGACAGTGGCTTTGTCTTTGGCTGTGAGACTCATCTTGCTTTTCTACAAGTAGCCTAAGTTAAGACTCGAAGCGAGAAAACTCATTTATATTAGCCTGGCGAAGAGGCACACCCACTGTGTTCTTACGTGACTTGACTGAAGTGTCGAGTTCGACCTCTTCTACTTGCATGGCATTCTGCCAGCATCGGACCTCGCAATGCTTATAAGAAAATGATAACAAAATGATAACAAAAATGTAACCAGTCACTAACACTTGTATTTTGCCAAAACCAACAGAAACGTTTTATTATAACAACACGTTCGTTGCGCATTTACTGAATAATTAGAACACAACTTGGATAAATATATCTCCTTACATTAATAAATTGTAACTGGATTTATATTCTTAAGTAATTCTGTTAATTGCTGGTTATTAAATTTTAATTGAAACAGAATTAGATTTTCTTCAACATGGCCGGGAATTACTTAAGAGTATAATACCTGTTAAATCCTCGTGGGTGATCCGAAAACCTGGACATATCTTCCGTTAACATCTGATACACGAAACTATTAAATAACATTATTATTCAAAATGCATATATGTGTGTGTATATATATATGATAAATTGAAGAAAAACTGGAAACCTAGTCGAGGCTTTCCAGCATGTAAAACAAGCTCGACATTTTATTTACAATTTTGGTTA
>JAOVYW010058527.1:40858-56917 GCA_025775045.1 Hiodon tergisus | reverse complement strand
AAACACACAAATCATTGTTAACATACTTCAACCAGGACCCTCTGTTTCTTCTCAAGGCCCCATTATTCTTCCTGCTTGTCATACAAGGTGTTGCTTTTTAACTACTCCCAAATTCTTTCTTCTTGTTTTTGCAAGATAGCTTGAATATTTTTTAAATTATCTTATTGTTGCAGGGGTTAGTGCTTACACGCAACATTACTTGTTTGCAATTGTTTAATAGTATTTAAACATAATCATATTTTACAACAAGGGGAAGTTATGTTTAATTTTTTATGGTGTGTATGTTTGTCCAGGTTACATGACAAAAGTC
The DNA here is from genome assembly GCA_025775045.1 of Hiodon tergisus. NCBI lineage: Eukaryota > Metazoa > Chordata > Actinopteri > Hiodontiformes > Hiodontidae > Hiodon > Hiodon tergisus. The sequence continues at coordinate 56,607 of JAOVYW010058527.1, read as the reverse complement.
AACACTGTTTTGGCTCCATTGTAACAGGCCCCTTTGGGAACATGAAATTGTTTAAAATAACAAAATTACCAAACTTACACTGAAGTCCTGTGATGGACTGGAAAGTTTCAATATAATCTGTGCAAGGTTGACGATAAATCCATTATGTCTTAGACTTCTTAGAAGAGATATAAATAATATTTGGAAATGATTGATATTTTCCAAATCTACCCTTTGAAGCTTTCCATTGAGGAATATTTTAATTGAATAAACCAGCTCCAAGGTATACTTTAAGTGTAGAATATATGCTGATGAGCCAAACCATTATCACCACCTGCCTAATATGTTGTTGGTCCACTGCATGCCGCCAAAATAGCACAGACTCGCCGAGGCATGGACTCTACAAGACCCCTGAAGGTTAGATGTGGTATCTGGCACCAAGACATTAGCAGCAGATCCTTCAAGTCCTGTAAGTTGTGAGGTGAAGCCACAGTGGATCGGACTTTTTGGTCCAGCAAATCCCACAGATGCTCAATCGGATTGAGATATGGGGAATTTGGAGGCCAGTTCTAACACCTTGAACTCTACATCATGTTCCTCAAACCATTCCCGAACAATGTGTGCAGTGTGGCAGGGCGAATTATCCTGCTGAAAGAGGCAACTGCCATCAGGGAATACCACTGCCACGAGGGGGTGTACCTGGTCTTCAACGATGGTAGGTAATACGTATCAAATTGACGTCCACATGAATGGCTGGACTCAGGGTTTCACAACTTTTCCCAGAGCATAAAACTCCCTCCACGGGCTTGTCGTCTTCCCCGAATGCATCCTGGTGCCATCACTTCCCCAGGTAAACGGTGCACACGTACACGGGGCTCATTGGACCTGGCAACCTTCTTCCACTGCTCCAGGTGGAAAGTCCAGTTCCGACACTCGCGTGCCCATTGTTGGCGCTTTCGCCGATGGACTGGGATCATCATGGGCACTCCGACCGGTCTGCGGGAACGCAAGCCCATACGCGGCAGGGCGCTATGCACTATATGTTGTGTTCCTCCCGTAACCATCATTCAAATTTTCTGTGACTTCTGCCAAAGTAGACCTTTTGTCGGTTCGGACCAGACGGGATAGCCTTCGTTGCCCTCGCGCATCAATGAGCCTTGGTCACCCGACACCCTGTCGCCGGTTTATGGTTTGTCCCTCCTCGGACCACTGTCGGTAGGTACTCACCACTGCTGAGCACTCCACAAGCCTGGCCGTTTCAGAGATGCACTGACCTGGTCGTCTGGTCATAACAATTTGGCCCTTGTCAAAGTTGCTCAGGCCTTTATTCCTGCCCGTTTCTCTTGTATCCAACACGTTGACTACGAGAACTGATTGTTTGCTTACCAACAAATCTACCCAGACCATGACATGTGCCCTTGTTAGGAGATGATCAATGTTATTCACTTCACCTGTGAGTGGTCGTAATGTTTTGGCAAATCAGTGTATAACTTGAATAATGTGTTTGTTCCCCCATCCCTCTCGACTTTGCCTGCTGTTGGAAAATAATGTATAGATTTACATAATTAGTTCTTAGTAGAGGTAACACATTTTGTACAGATGCTACAAAAGGCGAGTAAGACATTTTAGCTCCCTAGATGCATTTGAAATCCAAAAATGCCAGTGCTACCATAGCAATTATGCAATTCAAACTATACATTATTGATTCTCATACAAATTTGTGGGCCTTACATTTCTGGAGATATTTAGACTAGAATAACATTGGTTTTAAGTAGGAAAACACAGAAATGTTTAATATTGCCACTTGAAAAGGTTAAGGTTTATTAATGTTATGGACTGAGAAATTAAGTAAAAATTCAAAAATAAAAACTACTGGCAATGTGCATTCCAATTTCAATTTTGCACACAGAACATTTTTTTCAATGAATGGATGTATACAAGAATTATAATATAATTTGTCAAAACTTTTAAACTCAGATAGTGATTAAATGAGTTGGATTTGCAACCAGAAGTTTCCTGGTTTGTATAAATTGCACACTTTTTCACTATATAGAATCTACAGGATATTCCTTGTAAAAAAAAACATGAATAACTCTAAACCCTGGTACCAAGCAATGAATATTAATTTGTAATCAGCAACAGGTTATAGACTTGACTAAAAAAAAAATGTAGAAAAACTAAATCTGAAGAAAGGGAGGAAACTCCAACTGGTTTATTGTTCAATTCTTAGATATCTATCCCTTTACCATACTTCGTTTACCCATACTTTTTATACAAAAAAATTCAAATTAAGTACACAGATGCATATACATAGTAAATGTCAGTGCTATCATCTTACTCTATTCTGTATTTGAACAAGAATTTTTCACAAACATTCAGAATTTTCCAAGGTTATTAATTTGACGACAAATACCGAATAAAATTTTACATAATACACTATGGTGATTTAACAAGATAATATTAAAAGTTTATGAGAATTGAGGTACAAAAGGAGTAGGTGTTAAAACATAGGTTTAAAATACAATTTATGATTACAAGGGGCCATATATATATATATATATATATATATATATATACACATATATATATATATATATATATATATATAAATTTATGGACTGTTTCAAAAGGAAAACATCAATAAAATTCACAACATAAGTTGTCTTAATTGGTTGTAATATAAATAAAAAATGTAATATAACGTAATACATTTTCCATAGTTTCGTTTTATATTATAACTACCCTTTCAAATGATTAAAAACAATGATTAAACGCTTTAATCTCATTCCTGATTAGAAAGAAAGCAGTAAGGATTGTGAGGATTGTGATCAGAGTTAGTCACAGTCTGGCCAGGGGCGGCCTCTCACTCAGACACTGCCTCACCAGTCGCACGCTCTCCAGTGCTGTGCCCCAGCTCAGGCTGATTCCCCATCCACCGTGGCCGTAGTTGTGTATCACAGGGACGTGCCGGCCCTGCACCCAGAGCAGCTCCCGCTCCAACCGTGGGTTCCTCCGCCCTGGCCTCAGGCCCACCCACTCCCCCAGGGGCACGGCCCCCCGCAGGGAGGGCTCCAGCTTGCAGCAGCGCTCCCGGATGCCGCGACTTTCGCCTCCGTCCGCCCCCAGTCGCCAGTCGCCCACCTGCCTGGTGCCCCCCAGGGTGACGCTGCCAATGCCGGGGTAGATGTAGGTCAGCCCGTCGCCGTCCCTGACGAAGTGCTTCAGCCAGGGCGCGTGGACCTTCAGGACCTGGCCTCGCACTGGGTAAACCCCCTCGTCTCCGGCCAAAGCCCGGGAACCCAGGCCCGAGCAGTTGATTACGACATCATAACTGTGACACAGCTGCTGGAGGTCTGTGACTCTTTCTGATCTGATCTGACCACCGGCTGTTTTTAGCCTGAGAAAACACCGTTAAAATGTGCTTTGGTTTCTATATTCAAACAATACTGTATTCAGGATTTAGAAAAGCAGCAAATTAATCCGATTAATTAAGTTCCTAGTTTTTCTTAGCTTTGTGTAACGGGTGCCAAGTAAGCCTTTGCAATTCAAGAAGGACCCAAGCGTTTTGTTCAAAAGCAGGACTCCATATGACTACAGACTCCATTTCTAAGGTAAGTAGCTTTTCTTTAAATTGTTAATAAATAACTGTAAAACCTGTTATTCATTGATTTCAAAGATAACTGCTTACAAAACAGTGCTACTAAAATACCCTTTCGGTACAAACTATGAAACTGCAGTACACACATATAGTAGAAATCATAAGCAAGAATGTAATGTACCTTTCAACCAATTTCAAACGGTACTATATACCCTTTGAAGGCTGGAAATAACCTTTTAATCTGAACTATTGTAAATTTTGGATACATTTTATTTTACCGGATCCTATTTGTAACTTCTGTGACTTAAATAATGTACAGATCACTGCTAATGTATAATTAATCATGTAATCCCATTGATTACGTTCCTATATCACGCTTCATGTTTACAGGTAAAGCAAAAATTCTAGCAGGAGTATCATTTACACGTGGAAGCCCTGTTTAAAAAAAAGAAAAGGATTAAAATAGAAGACAATTTATATGAAAAGCAAGGCCATCTGTCCATATTTTATTTAAAGCTTTTAGGTAATCAGACTCCCTCCACTTCTCACATCCTCGTCTATGTCAAGCAAGCCTGATACAGTGAACAGCACTGCTGACACAGAGTAACGGAGACAGAGTTTAATTTTGGGATCAAAGTAAGACAGGGCGCGGCAAGTCCCTTTATCGAGTGCAATACAATCACGTAATACAGAGTAATGCTGCAATATATAGATATATGGTTATCATTATTGCACAGAATGTAATTTCTGCTGAACCGCAAACCAGGTCAATTCGCTGCTGCGCCCCAGCATATGAAAATCTGTCTAACCACATCAGTGCAGCCAAATAAAATCTGTTTCCTCAGTAAATCAACTCATGCCGCGCCCTGTGTTTGTGAGTGTGGGAGAAAAGCTAGCAATGCTACGTACTAACTACATCAAAAGTGTCTTTGTTCCTTGCCTTTTCCAGTGTCTTATACTGCAGAACTCCATAACATTACGCTCCAAGTTATAAAGCCTATTAAAAAAAAGACCCAACGGTATGTCATAGAATGTAATTGATTTACGTTGGGCCATAAACCAAAATTAAACACTGCACAGACATTACTCTTGCTGCTGCCACACGCCTATGGAAAGCACAGCAGGACGCAGGGCTGAAGCGTTACGTCATGGCAGCATGTGTTTGAACGTCGGGCCTCCCTGTGGGTAAACACCGGTTGCCACAGGCAGAGCCTGCCTGACAGCTGCGCACGTGTGGGACGGCCCGTCCAGACACAGCTGGCTCCCGTTTCACCACAGACAGCGGGTCAGATAGAAGGCCGGCTGTGGTTTGTCAGATGGAAATCGCCCCCAGGGCACACTCAGAAGCGCAGGCTAGTGCAACTAGACATCAGTTGTACACTAGACATCACTAGTACACTAGACATCACTAGCTGCTGGTCCCGCGCACCTGTACTTTACTTTACTTTACTTTTGCTTCAGGCGAGGGAGGAAAAGCGTAACGGATCCTACGCTGAACATTATTCATTGTTCTAATTAACAAAGGCTATTTTCATTAAGTAAAACAAACTCTGGCTTCGCTAACGGACTCACTCTCCATGTCCTCAAGTCACACTTCTGCACATGAAGAACACTTTGTAACATACTCCAGACCACTTGAGCTGAATTGTCAGCTTTTATAAAAATCAATAGTGAGCGGTTACCTTCTCTGGAGCCATGGCAGGTAGGTGGGGCATTCACATTTAATGGTGGTGAATGCCTGGCCGTACTTATGCTCTGGAAACCTCTTCAGTTCTTTTTCAGTCATAGGGCGAAACCCAAGCACATAGTCACTCCAGAATGGCTTGGTGTCTCTGGGAACCTCCTGAAATATCTGCCATCTCGTGGGGGGGGGGAAAAAATTATATATATATATATATAGATATATAATTACAGATTCTAAGCTGCATAAGGACAAAGACAAATAGAGTACAGGGCTAGTGTTTACTAAACTACAGCAGACATGGATTTTACCAACATTACAATTTAGAGCTTGTTTATTTTTGAGCCACAGATTGCGCGGTTTTTGCATACCCTGAGCTCAGGAAAACTCCGGCTTCTGATGCCTGTGGGGAAGTAGTGATGGCCAGCAGGTGATCAAAGGTGTCTTTAAACCAGCGCCGCTGCTGTTCCAGAGGAATGTCTGAGGGTGAATTTACAAACGGATAGAATACTGTAGCTTTGCTTCTTTTCAACTTAATAATGATTACTATTCCCCTATGAATAATATCTTGCCTTTGAGCCATTTTTCAAATAGTGATGAACTTATTTACGTATTTATGTTGATCGTATTTATTGTTCCACTGATATGAGAGGGCATGCTTATACATTAGTATTAACTCTATAACATATAACATATAACTCTAAATATACAGTATTATATAGCTATTACAGATTGTTTTAGTTTTGCATTACCCAATTCCCATATGTTGTCATTGAGTTAATTGTTTAAGCCTGTGGATCTGTACAGGACCATTGAGTCTCGTAAATAAATGAACGTGCGAGTAGCGGAACTCGTAACTAAAGAGGGAGGGATGGACGGTTATCTTCTTTACCGGGGAACTCGGCAGCAAACAGGATGCCCGCAGCCCCGTCACTGGTGGTGTCGGGTGTGAACCTGTCAGCCAGAACAGTCACGGAACACTGCGGGATGGCCTCAGCGACGCAAACTGCGGCAGAGAGGCCCACGACCCCCGCCCCGACCACAGCCACTCTAAGCCGCTGCATCGTCAAGCCTGCGGAAGGAACGCAGTCCATTCAAATCCATGCATTCTGTTCCTCTTCGTGCTGTCACTGTAGAACTTCTGGTCCCGGTAACCATAACCAATTGATATGGCAAAGAAACAGAGGTATGACGAGTTTGTCTCCTTAAATTATCTTTTACAAACACAGTTTACTGGACATATGACTATGGGACAGTAAGGGTTCTCAACTATTTTGGTATTATTATTTGGTATTATTTTTGCAAGAATGCAGTTTATACAATGTAGAATACAAATGGTTAATAACAATTGTAAAACCAGTTTAAAATGTTCACAATACATTTTAATTAAATTCATTGTTATGTTATATGTTGTTAATTACGTTAAAATGTCTTGCCACGCCGAGTGGATAGTACATATACATATACATTCCCACTTTATTCCTATTATTTAATAAACTTACAAATCAACGTTAGCTGAAAAGCTATATTTTAAAAAATAGTATAAGGAGACTTCCAAGTATGTCTCCAAGTTGTCCCAACTAAACCCATTACCATTTATCTGTGTTGGCAATGTGTTCTTCTTGAACGAATCCCCTTTTTATCACTTACTGCTGTCAGAAATGTGTGTTATTCATAGATCATAAATTCAACAAGAGTTGAAACTAGAAAGAGTAGTTACTATTTTTTAAGGAGCACTGTAATTTTCTGGAGCCCAGTTATTTCAGCAACAATAACACTTTAGGTTTAAAAATAAAAGTTCGACGGTAATCGGTAATAAATAAATAAGTAATACGCTAAAAACGCACAGGACTCGAAGACAGGGGATATGGATAGTTTGCGTTACATGAGCAGTTTCAGAAAATAGATGGATGCACGCCTGTCCTTATAGCTACCCCGGTCACATCAGAAACCGTATTATGTGTTCTTCACTGGTCATAAATGCAGTGAGTTGAAACGTTGTGCAGAAGGTGTAGTTACTCATTTTTCATATTGATTCTTGATTTGAGTGTCCCATCTGTAGCATCCCAGAATTATTTTTTTGTTTTCACGTGTCATGCCATAGTCTTAATACTGCTTTCATTAAAATGTATAGCCTTAAAACACGACTTGTAGAGTGTGGCTGAACCCGTTTGTTTGTAATCATTCTTAAATCTTTCTCTAAATAACTGCAATAAAATAAAATAAAATTTTACACTTTGTGTGGTGCACTATTTAATAAACTTACCAGCCTTAGCCTCTCAGGAGAACTAAATGGCCAAGCCTTTCCGGGTTTATACATAATGTCCAGTACATAAAACCCCGAAAACTTGTGCTATAGTAAAGCGAGGTCAAACTACCCAGGTCCTACTATCCAGATTTAAACCATTTCATAATAAAATCAGTAATATGTCGTTAAAAATAAAAATAATTATAAATTTAAAATAAATAATAATTTTTAATTCAAAGTACGTAATAATTCACTTTTCTAGAAGTTTGACATTTAAATACATCTCCCAAAGACACTTTTATTTTGCCGTTTTCGGACCCAGAAGTAATACAGTTTCGTTTCCAGCTTCACGCGATAGTCAAGGAATATAAAAAAAAGAAAAGGTCGAAGACGTCATGATACCCCGGAACTAAATTGTCACTGGGAGCTAAATTTGATATGGAGTCATACTAGAGACAATGGAGGCGAAAGGACATGCACACGATTCATTGATATTTTGGCGCCAGATGAAAAAACACACTTAAAAGAGTTGAAGCACCGTGATGTGCGCACGCGATTCTCGGAGATCTTGCTTATACTGTCTCTAGCTTTGTTTTGCGGATATCCATGGATTCTAATAGTGGTTTTGAAATAGCACTGACATAATAACCTGTAATACAATTTGTTGCTTATATCGCTTCTATGAACCTCTCAATTCTACTTGTTTTAGCACGAGAAATTTTTAAGTTATAACGACTATTCAAGAAACCAGTAATCAAGATAATTAATGTCAGTGAAATCTATAGCTATTTATAGTACAGCTTGCTTAATAGATGACCTAACAAACAGATGTCTGTCAAACTACCCTGTCCTCAAACGTTTCGAGTCATAGCATCGTTGTAGCTCATATAAACCTGGAATATTTTGAGGGAACACTTATACCCATACCGCTCCAATAAAATGTAAAAGCGAACTACATTATATTTTGGATGGATGCGTATATAGGCTAATCGACTATTAAAGTCAAAATTTTATGACATTACTCAATAGACAAATCATATACTTCGGCCTGGTTAAAACCACGAGAGCACATGCGTCATTTGTGTGCTACTAACAGCAACCTGGAAAGCCTTTGAGAAATATAACCTAGCTTGTTCAAAGTTTTGCAGGTCTGCCTACAACCATTTAGTGTATACTCTTAAGTTGTACAATACAGTATTTTCAGACGTCAATGGTCTTGACTGATGAGACACGTAATGCATACACCTGCGTCACGCTGTCCTAATACGAAAGAGTGAGGATAAGATTTCCTATTTGTTGTTTATATTCAAATGTAGATCATATTAATTAGTTTGTGCTAGCGTCTGATATCGATTAACTCCCATTTTTCTTCTTTACTTAGCTGACGGCACCGCCTTTAGTGCAGCATAATACGCTCCAAAACGAATCTCGCGAGATTTCCGATTATTATTAGGCCGTTTTTGTGAAGGTAAGGTCCTGGAAGATTTATTGTGTAGTTTTATTCGTGCTAATGTTTTTGCAACCGAAATGTTAAGGATCTAGGTCACAATTGGTGATTTCAAAATATGACTGAAACTGCATTTTAAACAGTATTGATAAATGTGCTTAGATCAATAACATAAAATTGGTGATGCGTAGGTTTTGAAGATGGAACATGGCGCTAGAAAACACTAGTAGTAGTATCTTGTCACATGAATCGTAGTTTGCTCGTTGGTGTACTTAATTTTGCGTGCTGATTCTCAGTGATGCCACCTTTCACCGATTGGCGATATACAGTTATCATTTTGGAAGTGTCGTGTGAGCATGCACTTCGTTAAATGCATGTTTTATTGTTTGCCATTCCATTTGCGCGTTTATTTTCTCAGTGACTACTTAAACGCGTATTAAGTCAAAACTATTCGGAGAACTAGTTAACTAGCTAGCTTAACAAGTAAAGACAATACTAATTTAGTCAGTTGATAGTTTTGAAAAATGGAATACAATAATATCAGAAGTTTACGTAAATGATCTTGACACCAATCTACATCAATGCGACATTCAAAATTGGCCACAATGATTGTGCGGTAGTGAAGGTACTAATTGTAATTTTTCAATTTAATGAACGGTATGAACTAAAGCAATAACTGTTCAATTGATGTCGAACCAACCGAAAAGGAATATACAATATCTTCTTGATTGTGTTGCAATGAAATTGAAGATAGAGGTGTCATCAATTTAGTAGTTAATATCAATAAAAATCCAAATACAGTTTCTGAAAACGCTTAACTTGCATTTATGTTTTCTGGTGAAACACGTTTTATCTCCTCTCCCCCACAAAATAATTTTGGGGCATGAATACGAACACTCAAAGGTTTACCCTATTACTATGGCTCTTAATTCCATTGCTTTCTCATCATGCAGTAATTACACAAACGGTATATATTTATAAAATTTGTCATTGCCAATCGTAGGAGTTCACGTTCTCTTTAACACCGTTGTTAAACACTTAACAGTTATGTTAAGTTACAGTTAACTGTCTAGATATTATTATTTTTTTAAATCTAGAATTTTAACGGTAAGGGTTCCGAGTGAAAATAAACAAAAATTGCTGTGGGGCTTTTTAAAAGTGGGTCCAACTTGGTAGGTACTATGTGATGGAGGCCTGTTGCCTTAAGTCAATGCGTTAATTAAAGCTGAGAGAAAGGGGGTTTTCACTTCTTTTCAGGTTTTGTTACAAGGTCAATGGGTCAATATTTTTACTTGCAGGTGAATTAAAAATCCCCCATTTGTGCAGTGCAAAATGGCAGATCCAACATCATCACATTTGGCCATCCATTCAAAAGCACACAAGGACACAATCTTAAATAAATTTGACAAACTGAGGAAAAAGGATTTGTTGTGCGACATAACCCTGATCGTGGAGGACGTCCACTTCAAGGCCCACAAGGCCTTGCTAGCCGCCAGCAGCGAGTACTTCTCTCTGATGTTCACGGCTGAGGCTCACATGGGCCAGTCCGTCTACCAGCTGGACGGCATGGCAGCGCAAACATTCGGCTCCGTGCTGGAGTTTATCTACAGCGCCAATGTGTCCGTGGAGGAAACCGCCACTGAGCAGCTCCTGCACATGGCCCGCGTCCTGGAGGTCGGTGACCTGGTGAAGGCCTACACCGACTCCCAGAGCACCTGCCCGGCCGGTGACGCGAGCCGCGTGGACGCACATGCGGGACAGACGAACACCGCCAAGCCGAAGAGCAAACGGGGTCGGCCGAGAAAGAACGCGGCCGTCGTACCGCCGGCGTCTGGCGCTACGGATCGGGGTTCGAGCAAAGAGACGGGCGCCGCCGTGGTCGAGAGCCAGAGGGAACCCACTGCGCAGAATCCGGGAGACGAAGGTCCGGATGCTGGTGAAGACTTGGCAGCGTCTGAGGGCCACACCAGGCCCTCCGGAGATGCGGACGCAGACTACCGTCCCAAGGCAGGCCGGAGCCGCTACAGCAAGCGGAAAATCGAGCCACCCATGAAACTGAAAAGCTATCGCGTGGGGGACGAGGTGTCTGAACCAGGGGAGCCTGGTAAGAGAGGAAGGAGGAGGAAGTATCCCAACACCGAGGCTCGCTGTGGAGACTGTGGAAAGGTCTTCAAAAACCACCTCTTCCTAAAAATTCACCAAAGGACTCATACGGGTAAGCTGCTGACCTTGTAAATGAAAGTGTTCGGCAGTTAATGAAGTGATCCTGATGATCACATTTAAAAAAAAAATGTATATATGTATGTATGTATGTATGTATGCAACCATGCGGTTAAAAGTATAACCCACGATTGTGCTTGCTTATTCCAATGACTGCGTTCCAAATTTTTCTGTAGGTGAAAAACCCTTCAGGTGTTTCGTGTGTGGGAAGGGGTTCACCCAGAAGCACACCCTTCTAGTCCACCAGCGTATGCATACAGGAGAGAAGCCCTTCATCTGCACGGTGTGCTCCAAGGCCTTATCCACCAAGCATTCCCTGCTGGAGCACATGAACCTGCACACGGGTATCGTATACTAATGGCAGCAAGAGGGTTGAAGCTTTACATTTACTTTTTTTTTTAAATAAATAAAAAAGAGTAACAGCCAGTATTATGTGACCTTTCAGAGCAGAAGTCTTTCAGCTGTGATCAGTGTGGGAAGACTTATAGTCAACGGAGGCAGCTGAAGAGCCATTACCGTGTGCATACAGGTGAGATTATTCCCATTTATAAACGGCCACCGTTTCATTTTCAAATGAATGTTAAACATTAATTTCCATGCTTGAATGGCTTTCCTTTATGTTCAGGTAAACCATTACCAGAGTGTGCCCACTGTCATCACAAGTTCATGGATGCCGCCCAACTGAAGAAACACATGAGGACACATACTGGTATTACACATTCCCTTATTTCACAGAAATATGCCGAGTATTATCAGGCTGATGCATTCTGTCATACACAAGCATTGGCAAAATTTGTTGGGGAACTAATACCACTATGTTTAATCAGAAGAGATGCATGAAAAAAAAAAATCAATCTGTTGGAGTTTTTGGTCCGGTATGAAAGGAGAGTAATATAGTCTTTAGGTCTCTGGTACAGTTAGTTTTGGACAACCTGTAGGATTGCAGTTAAAAGTTCTGTGCTTTTTGACAGGTGAGAAGCCTTTCACCTGTGAGATCTGTGGGAAGTGCTTCACAGCTAAGAGCACCTTGCAAACGCATATTAGGATCCACAGGTGAGAACATAGTGAACAGAAGAGAAGTCATCAGCCTCTCACCAGCTTTTTGCTCTTGGATTCGGTGTGAAAATTTCAGGTTGCTTATATTTGTAGCTAACGTTATGTTTGTAGCTACGTTTGTAGTTAAAGCCATTTAATTTGTTGTGTGTATTAAAAAAACATTTTTTATTTATCCCTTTCATGCAATATTTGTCCCTTTTAGAGGAGAGAAGCCTTACGTGTGCAGCATCTGCAGCAAGTCTTTCTCTGACCCGAGTGCGAGGAGGCGACACGTGGCCTCTCACACGGGAAAGAAGCCCTTCACCTGCTCGCTCTGCAGCTTGTCTTTCGCCCGTTTGGACAACCTCAAAGCGCACACCAAGACGCATAACAAGGAACGGCCACCGGAAGCCCCAGAGGGGGCGCCCACCACAGAGGACCCTGGGTCGGAAGAGGTGCGGAGCATCCTGCAGCTGCAGCAGTACCAGCTTCCTGCGTCGGGCGAGCAGGAGATCCAGCTGGTGGTGACCAGTGAGGTGGACAACATGGATTTTGTGTCCGGGCAGGAGCAGAGCATCAGCATCATCGCCGCGGAGGCCCCAGAGGCCATGGGCGGGGGGCAGGCGCCGGGGCTTACCCTGCTTACGCAGCCCTCGCCGCATGTACAGAACCTGGCGCTGGTCGCGCAGGGGGAGCAGGCCCAGCAGATCCAGACCATCAGTGTCCTGGAGGGCCAGGTGAGCTCTGGGCAGCCTGAGAGGATGCACGTCATCACCCTCACCAAGGAAGCCATGGAGCACCTGCAGGCCCACCACGGACCGCCCCAACAGCTGCAGATCTCGCCCCGGCCTGTCCAGCACCTCCACGTGATGCACCAGCCCCTGCCTGGCAACCAGGAAGCTCCGTCCCAGCACATGCAGATGGGCAGGGAGCAACAGGGCCAGCCAATTCACATTAGCGGTCAGACAACCCAGCCAATCTCCATCAGCCAGACCACCGAGCAGATCCCCAGTCACCAGATACAGGGGCAGACATTCCAGATACAAGCCGGCACAGTTTCCTACCTCTACACTACAAGCCTAGCTCCGCAGAACTGAAAAACTGCAAGAAGACATTGTTGCCTATAGCAAATGAGTTTATCTTTTAAAATTTTAAATGTATTTTTTTAGGTGAATTGTATTTTTTACAATGCTGACCTATTGATTGAATTAATGCTTTAGCCGTCAGTGCAACACCTGAAAGAAATGAACTTTTGTGGCAATTAACATTTTTTTGGAAAAACTGCTAATATCAGAGTAAAGGGCTCTTTTAAAAAAAATAGCACACCAGCTGGTTTTCATTGGAGAGACACGTCGCTGCTCAGTAAGTGAGGTATAGTTATATAAACATACCTTCATATTGTATTTGATTATTTCAAGAACGTGGCCCATGTCTTTTGCCAATGTGACCGTACCAAGATTTGCCCAATTTGCAGAACGCTGTCTTGGGTTGGTAGGGTGGGTGGGAGTCAGCAGGGTTTCTCTCGGTTGCTCCCTAAATAGCACCTTCTGTCTTGCTTCCTCCGTGGCAGCACGTTCAGCATGTGGTCGTAGGAGACGCACGCGCACCTCTCCTCCAATCTGTGCCGAAACCTCTCCTATAGGCTGCACGGCCTGCAGCATGCGACGTGATTGGTGGATTGACCAAGGCCAGCCATCCTCCTCCGCTGCTTATCCCACCCCTGAAGTGACAGCCTGACCGGTGACGGTGTGAATAACACCAGTTCACAGTGGGGGAAGTGAAATATTACTTTCGGAAATAGTGTTTTAATTAAGTCAAGGACAAAGAGGGGAGTAGTTAAAAATGCAAAAGTGCCTGTAATTTACAGTTACAATTAAATTGATCAAAATACAAATAGGAAGTAAAAATTTGACATCTGACTGATATTTGGGCATGGATGTGGGCATTCTCCTAATAAAAACTTAAGCTTTTTCGAAATAATGTTACATTCCAATAATTTTGCCATGAAGTTTTAACATTACAGACACACGATTTGAAATCAATGATAAAGTTTAGTATGGGATGTGTTGGAGGAAATGTTTACGTTTAAACTACTGTAGTAGGTGACGCCAGTATTTCTTCTGCAGCCTAGTGCTCGTGGTGTCCTTTTATGGGTATCGTACATTGGAGTGTGTTTGGTGGCCCAGTTTTAGAAGAGTCGTCTTCACCAAGCTCTGGCAACAAGGCCTCTATGACTTGCATTCGCAGACGGCTGGGCCCCTGTGATGGTTTTATATAAAAGGTTTATTTTAAAATGTTTCGCATTACGAACGACAATTATCTTGGAGTGCTTAATGAACACCATGCGTGATGGTTGAGATCTTTACTTTACTTTTATTTATGTAATTCGGTTCAGAAATACAAAAGTAGGTTTATTAAGACCTCAAACTGTCATAAATCGCTGTCTCATATAGGTATTGAGAAGACTCACAGTTTTGGGTCGCTGGAGGTGTAGGCCAAAGCCGTCTCGATCGGCAATGTAAACCGGCTCAGTGCCACCCCTGCGGTCATTCTTGATTCTGTCGCGGGTCGGGGGACAGGGAGATTGGGCAGCCGGTCGACCATGCAGCGCCAACCCTGAAACGCATAGCAGATTGTGTGGCTGTAACAGCACCTCTTATGCCTCCTTTTCAGAGTGAGAGTAACCCTGCTGCGACCGCACAAACCTCTCCGAGTGCTCTGGGTTCTGCTGGCGCTAAGGGACGTGGCAGAGTGGGGCGTCCTGTTTCGTCCTAGAAACGGGGAGAGGGAACGCCATTGTTCAAAGCCAGGGCTGAACTAGTGCAGATCGTTAGCTGAGCAAAGTGACTGGGCGCGGGGTTTCTCCTCAGGAGTAATTACAGTCAGCCCATTTCATTGGTATAGCCATGAGTTCTGGTGTGATCCGGTTACTCTTTAAAAGAAAAGCGGTTTTGTTGCTGCACTGAACGGGAAGCATGTTGGATACTGGTGACTGAACAGCAGACCTGGAAGAAAATCTATTTTAACATTTGACTTCTTATGAATGTTACCATGTCTGCATTTAATTTATGAATAAACCAGAGGTAAAACAATTTAGAGACGCTTTTAGGCTTAAATGTACGATAAGATGATGAATCATTTTAGAATACTGGATTTGGAGTATCCCCGTGAGGGAGAGACGATTCTGACGCACTTTATAAAGTGGCTGGCTCACTGTTCCAGTCCACAGAGAGTGAGGACTACATTGTTCTCCTCAGCTGGTTGTCAGGTGCATGCTAGCCAGTAAGAAGGTAAAATGCAACATTGGGAGGGTTCCATGGTGGACCTGAGGAAAGGCTGCTTCTGGAAAGAGCCGTCTCAAAGTCGTAGACTAGGCTCTGCAGCTCGTCAACCCGCTGGAACGCGCTGAATTTCAGACTTCTCTCCTGCAGGAGCTGGCTTCTGACCTTGTTTTGGACAAAGCAGAGGATTTGCGGTTAGTTGCACATTTCCTTTAGAAAAAACTGCTCTAGGTGTGTGTGTGAGTGGTGTGTGTGAGTGT
>JAOVYW010058527.1:0-15362 GCA_025775045.1 Hiodon tergisus | reverse complement strand
TACGCTGGCCCAGAGCAGAGGGGTTGAAAAGATTCATTCTAGCGGGTCCATTCACTGCCGCCCCCCCGCCCCTTGGCGGGATTGACCATCACACACAAACAACACACACTTGTTTTATCAGGAAGCCCTATTTATATCGTGCCCGTTCATATCTCAAAAGGAAAAAACCCAAACAAAAAAAACATTCTGGGCACTTAGAGGCAGCACGGGTCTCTTCATAGTAAGTGAATATATTGTTGGTGGTGGAAACAGTACAAATTCCCTATTCTTTTGACTATAATGAAGCCAGAATTTAAAACATTATTATTAAGTTCGTTAAAACATTCAAATATAATATTCTTCATCAACAAATAAATAAAAAACATTTTTCTTTGGCTGACCTAAATAGACCATGTAATTCTAGTCTCTATCACATTAGTGTGGACTCTGGTAATAACTGGTTTAATTTCCCTTATTTTAGGGGTAATTTAGAAGACACTGGGTGCCAATTAAATGAGTGAATAAGTAAGGCAAATCCCCATGTGACACTTGATGATCACCAAAAGAAATCTAATGGGGCAACATGATTTTTTATTGGCTCAAAATGTATTGCTTTGCTTTCTGTGTCGATTGTTTCAGCACTGGGAAACACATAAATCATCCCAAAATCCACAACTACTTCATTTAAACAGTTAAAAAGGATTACAAACCTGTTTCAGCCTTTTTTAAATGCTAAAGCAGAGGCCATATTTTTCTTAGACATGGTTCCAGAGAAAATAAGGTCCAATATTTATGACCAATCCAATCTTTTAAATCCAGCGCAGTGAGATGCTAGCAAAGTGAAGATCTGCAGAACTCACAAAGCAGATATATCACTTTGGCAGGCTCAGTGAACTGTGGGAGGTGATTCCAACTCACACAGCCCTAGGTTCTGCAGTCAGCGGTAGAAAAACACCCAAGTACACAAGACCAAGGTGTGCTATCGAAATGTAGCCCCCGTCCGATCAAAAGCGGTGCCGCTGGAGCACGGGGCAGTTAGCATCCCGTTACCACAAAGCTTTAATTAGGCCCCCGACCCTCAAAATCCAGGTACCTGCCCCTTCTTCCACCGCTAGAGACGCACATCTTTTGGCCTCCTTTTCCCTCACAGGTGAGGGAACCTCTGCAGCACATTTGGGGTTTGGATCGGTCCAGATCAGAGTATAACAGCAACGAAGGTAATCTGTAGTGCGCTGGAACGCAAGTGTGGAATTGCATCATATAAACCCAACGGTGCAGTACAGAAACTGTCATGCACGAGACGGCAGGTCGTTTTTTCCCCCCAAACTGAAAGCACAAAACAGGCACATCCAAAGCAAATGCTAAGACTAAGGCCTTCTGCTGGTTCATTACTTTCAGACACAAATTGATGAGCTGTCAGCCCCCCCCCAAGTGAACAGAAATGAGCTTTGTAAGTTAATAAGTACAGAAACTGGATAGGTAAAACTGTAGAGAACATAATACTATAAAATAAAGTAGTTTCAGGTACTGTAGGATTTCAAAGCATGGCTGTTTGCTTAATTCTACATATGACTCAGCTGGGAACAGAAATTGCCTCTATGCTAAGGACAGAATGCTGCTGTCTTCCTTAGCTGTGCAATACGGTTATTTCATTTAGTGCTAATTAATGATTGTTAATGCTTGATTGTGATAAATACATGAATAATTATCGTAAGATCCAGAATAACGATCCTCATGGGTGCGATACAGAACCGCTCGTGAAAGCACATATCTTGGGGGGGATTCTGATCCTGGTGAAGATACCTGCACGGCAGCACATCCTCCAGGAACCCAAAGCAGTGCCAGCAGACAGGAGGCAGAGGAGACGGGCATTAGCAAACCCCATCTGCCTCATTTGGTCCCCATCAAGCCAGGCAGTGTTATCCACTGCTTTCTGTTAACTCTAATCGGCTTCAGCGAGAGAAAAAACTAGATAGATCTTTTTTTAATAGATGGAAGACATCAGATTAAATGACATAAAAGGAAATGCATTTCCTGCTAATCAGTGTTTCCAATTAATACAACATGTGGTTTAGAATTCAGTGAAGGCACCGTCTTGGTGACTAGCGCCCTGGCCCTGGTCAGCATTTAATCTTTAAAAATGTTTATATTCATTAAAAAACATCTGTAAATACATACTATAATGAGCACAATGTTAATTACGGTAAGAATACATGTCATTTTAATACCAACTCTGTGTGTGTGTGTGTGTGTGTGTACAGGGAGGCAGATATTAACAAATGAACCTGCAACAATACCTGCTTTTGCTATCTCTTTGCCTCAGAACAAGAATAAGTTAAGACATTTAATACAACTGGGGCTGCAATGAATATGCCTGGAAGAGGAAGCAAGTTTATTTTTCCTTTTTTTCCTTTTTTAGGATAGTTCGAGTGGCTAAAAAAATCTCCAAGGTTCAAATTTGCAGAAATATATAAGTCTTGGGGTCACCAAGTCGCCAAAACAACAATTATACACCATCTCCATGACAACAAAGTATATGGAAGGGCTGGCCGAAGAAAGACCACAAATGTAAGCACCTAGTGTTTGTTAAACTCTGATTGGACCTGGGTTCTATGGTCTGATGAGACTAAAATAGAGCTTTTTGCAAAGAAACACTAGAGGTGGGTTTGGCGAAAAAAGCAATGGTCATGCAGAAAAGAACCTAATGCCCACTATGAAATATGGTGGGTGGATCTGTAATGTTGTGGGGCTTTTATTTTTTTTTAATTTTTTTACTTCCAAAGGCCCTGGGAACCTTAGGATATATGTCTCTCACGTACCAGGAGAGTTTACGCCATGATCTGGCTGCCACTGGCAGGTGGCTAAAACTGGGTCGTTGTTGGATCTTCCAGCAAGACAAAAATCCAAGGCATACCTCAAAATCCACACAAAAATGATCCACTGACCACAGAATCAAGCTTTTGGAATGGCTACCCCAGTCCCCTGACCTAAGCCCCATTGAAAACCAGTGGGGTGAGCAGAAGAGGAGAGTCCCCAACGATGACCAAGGACACTGAAAGAGCTGGAGAGTTTAGGTGTGGAGGAATGGTCTCAGATCAAGTTTAACTACCTTGCTTTATTAAAATACAGATAATGGAAACAGACATGCCAGCGAAAGTAGAAGGAAGAAAATGGCCCAAGATAACTGACTTAATGGAAACTTTATAAATGGAAGTTTATCACTGAGGATCTATTTACCCACCTCTTCCAATTTGTATTAAAACTTGTCCCAGAGAAGAGCATATTATATTTAAGTTTTTTTCCCCCGGTAAATATAATCGCGGACACGTTTTTCCTACAAACTATGAAACATAAACTGCCATCTATTAAAGTGTTTTAAATATTTACACGTGTTATGCCATTTCTGTAACTGTGAATTCGGGCAGTTTCTTTACCCCTTAACAGCAAAAGTTTTTATAGGCTACGTAAACTGGCTTTTATGCGGCACAAGTAACATTGGTTTGTTTCCTTTTATTCCTTGGGCTTACCTTCCATCCCGCAGAGCTGTTGTTGTCGCCTTTATCCTTGAAGTAGGGAACACATCTGACCATCCAGTCGTAGATTTGGGACAAGGTAAGTCTTTTTTCAGGCGAACTCTCTATGGCCTTGGTGATTAGGTCTGCATACGAGAGGTTGCCCCAAGCATTCCTGCGCGAAGAAGACTTCCGAAGCTGCTGTGATCCCGCGCCATCGCAACATGTGTCACTGCCAGCAGCTATTTGAGAACGTGATGACAATGGTGAATCAACACTTTCCTGACCGGTCGGGGCAGTTTTATCTTTTTCCACCAGGATTAAACCCGAGCCGTTTTTTGATTCCCGTGTGACTACAGCGTCGCTCAGCACGCATTTAGAATCGTCTGTCCTACAATTTACTGCCTCTTCCCCATCGTCTTCTTCGGGGATTACGTCAGTCAGTTCCTTTTTCCCCGTATCTAACTCTGGTCGAGGTAAAGGCCAGGTGCAAGACCTGGGCCTTTTCTGTGGCTCAAAATCTGGGTCTATTTCAACATTCAGAGAGGGAAGACGGTCAGATGAAGGAGATACAGCCATGTTTTCACTTTTATTGTTCTCGACTTAAACGGTATTTAAGTCACTAGGAAGTCAACTAGCTGCCAAAGTTATATTCCATTAATAGAATTTAATGACCAACATAGTTGTTTTTTAAATGTCAGTCCAAACGTAATATTAGAAAGTGCGCGTGAAAACTTATTATTTTGAGTAGGGCTATTCTCATTTCGAACCATAAACTTTAAATTAATCCTAAAGTGCCGACTATACAAACCAGGGTTACGATGCACTTTCTGGATTTAAGTAAAAGTGGCGTTATTTCTCATTCTAAATTAAAGCCAACTCTTGACCCACATCTCCGCAGCTCCAATTTACAATCCACAAGCGTTGGAGTTACATGCCAATTTGCCATCTGACCATCTCAAATAATTATTAGAAACGCATTTTATTTTAAAATAAATTCGATTAAATATTACCACCAAATCCGAACACTTTCCCACAAACAACGAAATATGGCTACCGTGTTACAGATATGTATCGTGTCTATTACTGGTTTGGTTACAATACCGTTGCTATTCATTTCATATTGGCCATCGATGGAATTTGCTCCTTACTACAAGCTGGTGGTACAAGTGCACCTATGCAACGCGACTGTCGACAGCCATCTACCTACACAGAAAAAACCCACAAAGAGAAGATGTGCACATGATACAAACAAAAATCTCTCTCGTTTGGATTTATGCCGAACATTTAAAAATGTATAAATCGATACGACAGAGAGTGCAAAGGCGAAATATTAACTCTCGCATTCCCGCGTCTATTGTCACTGCCATCTTGACAATTCCGTTTTAAAGTCCTTTCAATAACCAGAGACCAGCTTCCCCGTCACCAACGAGCCTACCGAAAAAAAGAGATCTATGTCCTTTCGCCATTTAAGGGAACGCATAACGTCAACCTTAAAGCGCCAACATGCGTGAACCTTGCAGGTCGCATTGGAATATCTATACACATACAAAAACATCCCCTTTCACACCGTGGAGCATCCTTAAATCCGATTGAGAACCCAATACAGCACTGAACACAGACTGAGCCTAGCCACGTTTAAAAAGACCTGCCCATGAATATCACCGAAGGGATCGCCTTTTAAAGAGACAGCTTTCTACCAGGACAGGTCAAGACATGTACGTGTACGCCTGCCCACCTAGAGGTCTGTGTAAAAGTAGGCAAAATACATTTTTGTTATCAAATTTTATTCTAGACACATTCTTGTTACGTCCTATTATTTTATTTTATACTATGCTCATATCACACTAAAATAATATAATTTAAACTAGATTATCATTAACATGTTATAAATTATGTTATAAAGTGCAAAGACTGGGAGTCGTCTTAATACGTAGCCCAGTCGAAGGCAGCGATCGTTTGAATTTGAAAAACATTCTACTAGGTTTACTACTAGTGTCAGTATTTCTTTCCAATTCAAATGACTTACGAGTAGATCTCACTTATTGATGCCTTAAAATATTAATATATCTGGTTTTACTCTTGCCACCGCACCAAACCGGTATCAGCTAAATATAAAAAATAAAGCTTAACTTGATGTATATAGTCATATAACTTTTGGCTAGTTGCAATAGGTTAAATAGATAGACATCCTACTTAAAACTATTAATAATTAAAACGATGTGATTAGAGCCATCTTGTCAATTAAAAACGTTCTACTCCGAAGGTGTAAGGGGCGTTCTTATACTAGAGGGCGCCAGATATCATACTACAACAAGCGTGTTTGATTTCCCGTGAATTTCAATTTGTCATTCTAGTAAATGCCAAAATTAAACAAGACCTTATAGACCTGACAGGAACCCATGGTCACCAAATTACAGGCGTCCATATGACAAAAGCCTATTCCTATAGAAAGTGTGTTGGTCAGTTATTCCCACCTTCCAACTGTTGAGAAGTTAGAAATAAACAGAGAGGAAGCTCGTTTACCAAATATATCAGCATGAAGTGAGGAAACACCAATGATAGAACTCACACAAATTCCAGTTTTTCTATATTAAGGCAGTAACCCCTTGTGATTAAGGGAAACGTTTATCACAAGTAGTAACCCCAAATTTGACAAGGTTATTCCACCAATGTCAACAGCTGTGTGTAATCCCTTCCAAAGACTGACACCTGCACCTGTTAGGCTCCACATTTCAGGTTTTTCCCCCATTGGTAATGGACACAAAGGCTACCTTCTAACAGTCCAAGAGAAATGTTACCAATAATAAAAGCTGTTGTGTTTGATGTCACTTTTTTAAATACATACATTAAAGGTAACCTTTTTTAGTGTCTGGGCACCGGTGTTGAGATTGCAGGTATTAATAAATGTAAATGGACCCTGCAGCTCTGTTTTCGTATATGGAGTAGTTTTTTTACACATTTGAACTGGTCAATAAATACAGATTTATTAACTAAACAGAAGGAATAATGTGATTTGACCAGCTGATATAACACAGCTATAATCTGTTCATAATATATATGAAAACTGTAGGTAAGATTTTAAAAAAATCACTAGGTATGATATTAACTGGAATAAAGCGTATGAAGTATTAAAATAAAGCACAAAAAAGGATGAGTACAGTGCTTGGTCGTTACATTGGCATCAGGCGGTAGCAATGTAATGTGACCTAACTTTAAATTCCCCACCTGCCAGCAGGGCAGTTTTTACACTTAATTATTGATAAGAGCCATGCAGCTGAGACCCGATTACGATTTAAAGGTTTACAGTACTATCTGGTATGTGGTACCAAGATATCAGGGCATTAATACCAATTTACCTGGAGGTTTCCAAATTTTCATTATTAGGAAAATCACATGACTTAAGAGAACCAATTCTCGTAATTCTAATAATAAAAAAGACAAAATACCATAGTCAGGTATAAAACACATTTTCCAAACCAAATATTAAAAGTTTAAACCCTTTCAGCCAATGCAAAAATAAAACTTTTTACTTAATCTTAAATATAATACGATATAAATAATCATCCCGCTTCAAAAACACTGACACGTCGGATATAAAATGCACTACAATCATCTATACACATGAAGCTGACAGGCGACGAGTCCCATGGAGATGTTGTTTCATTACAGATAGATACAATTTGGATGTTGTACTACAGTTGGATGTAATAAACATCTTGCATTGATTAAATACTCCCTTCGACCACAGGGGGGCCCCTTTGTTTAAGAGTGCTTGCTGTGAGATGGCGTGGCGGGCTGAAGTGATGTGGCTACGCCATACTCCTTTCCCCTTCAGCCCAGTACTGCTCCGTCTGCATCTCCGTGAGGCGGGAGACGGTCCTCTGGAAGGCAAAGATCTCCTCCTCGCCGCTGAATATGGACAGCCCGGCTGCTGTTTCCTGGTCGACATCACGCAAATCAGAACCACGCGACTTTGTCAACTCTTAAAAATCTTACGGACTTTAACATAAAATGTATAGTTCGCTCTGCAGATGCCCCCATCCACAGTGGTGTGCATTTTAAGGCCCAATGTGTAAACCAGTACAGTATTCCTGTATTAAAGTGAAGGAGACGCTTACTAAAACAGGCTACTCAAAGATTTGAACATTGGAGTTGTAGCAATGGCTCTCACCCCGGTTAGCCCCAGGTCGTCCATTAGAATTCTGTGATTCTCGTCGTCATGGTTGTGCTGATCGTAAACGAAAATGCTCTCCAGAGGCGCCTTGGCAAGAATCACCACTCGCACCTGTAAGGGTTAAGGGTAGCTTTGAGCTTTGCACCCAAACGACGCATACACAAACATGTCTATACGTCATTAGCATCAAACTGCAACCCTGGCGCCGAACAGGTCCAGTGGTTTTCTCCTGAACCTTGCCCCGTAATTGTTTAGTCAGTCATTACACCGGATATAGCTACCTGGTGTAAATTAGATGATTACTGAGAATTGACTAACGTGACAACACTTTGTAAGGGATTGGCCTTTAGGCAGCTTTAAGACACATAGACTGTGTGTGTGTGTGTGTGGGGGGGGGGGGTCCCGCACCTTGTGGTCGTAGAGGGTGTCGATGAGGGTAATGAAGCGTCTGGCTTGGGTCTTCTGGTTCAGAGTGAGCAAGGGAATGTGTCGAATGAAGACTGTGTCAAACAATCTGGAGATCTCCAGGTAGTCACTGGCACCTAAAGGCTGAAGACAGAAAATTACTGAGACAGGACATATCAAAGTAAAAATTAAAAAAATTAAAAAAAATAAAATCAGGGAATTTCACATAAATTTAAAGGATTTTAAAGGACTTTAGCCTAATTTGGCTAAATTATCGTTTAGAATTTACTAATACAACTAGGAACAGTATAGTATTCCTACAGTGCCTAGCAAAGTAGTCAGATCCCAAGTAGTATGTCTCCTAACATAAAACCAATGTCACCTTAGAATAACTGATGTTGAGTTTGGGCGTTTCTAGAGAAAATATCAAACAGAACAAAACTTCAACGTACCATTCACAATTCAGTAATAGGAGAGAATTGGTCAGGGGTCGATATACTTCTGCAAGGCACTGTATATTAAATGCAACACCAATACTCACTAATACATTTTTGTAGAAAAGACGCACAGACAGAAGGGGAGGGAAAACGCGGCCCTTACTCTGTCGCACAGCTCCTCGAACGTGCAGTCTGCCACGGATCCGCACGCTTTGCTCAGTGTTAGCTTCCGCCCCTGCACCCTCAGGACCCTCGGACGAGTTACTGCCGGAACGCAACGCAGAGACGCGGTTTCACAGACGGGAAGGCTAACCAGGGGACTCCACACAGGGGAGGGAGGAAACGGGCAGCTACACCGAAGGGATGTTGGTCAACAGTGACTGGTCGCTGAGCCTGACTTACGTACTGTCATTTTGTCTCTCCGCCAGCTCGTTGAACAGTTTGTCCAAGGTGGCCTCCACGCCGGTTTCACTTGAGCTTGGGAGAGGAACGCATAATAAAGCATCAATTCATAGACGCCCGACGGGAACGCAAAAACAGCTGCTGGGCCCGGCTTGGTGATAAGTCCGGGCTGTTTCACTGTTAACGCAGACAGATTTTTCTACGCACATTTAGCCTTACTCGCTCACACTGACAGTCTCTAAATGACAGCTAAAGCTAGAACAGAGGTAAATCCACTAAAGTGTAAATCAAAGAGAAAGGCAGCTTCTAAACAGGCAGCCTTTCACATGAGCCACATATACAATCACTATACAATCAGGCCATATTATCAGGCCATATAATAAGTTTATATAATCTAAAGAATTCTCAGCTGTTTGCGAAACAGCCCAGGCCTTGGAGATATGAAGAGCTAAGTCGTATAACAAATACTGGTTTCCCAATGCTTTTAGTTTAAGTTTTAATCAAACAGGGACCTGCTATCAACAACCCTTCCTATGAGCCATAGAAGAAGGAAAAAAAAACACATTTACAGGTAGAAGAGTTTCCCGGCCGCAGGTAGATCTATTTTCCGGTAATCAATACCGGAGTCCAGGCGGAGTGTTTGGCAATACTCCTGCAAACAGAAAACAAGAATTTCTGATACTAACCTATTAAATGTAAACGCACCCTGTAGCTATGTTTTCTTATCTTCCATACTTGGACAATGTTCTGCATTGTCATGTGACCGATTCGGTCAAATCATTCTTGTGCAAGTAAAACATGATCTTGGCACGCGTCTGCATACGGAGAAATCCATGACAGGACGCTGTTGGTACAAATTACCAGTTAAAATACTTTCACATATCTGGTAATGGCAAAAAACAACCAAAACAAAAAGTTCAACCTTTATAAAAAAAACGACATCAATATTAGTTATAGTATTGTGATAAATCTGACACCATTCTTCAAAATTCTGGTGGGTGGCCCAGCAGCTGCCTGACTAACAAGAGGTTTCTTGTCAATCCAACAGGATTTCAGTTGGATTAAAAAAAACAAAAAAAAACCAGCCTTCTTATTACCTTCAGCACAGCGATGAATGGCACAAAGTTAACCCTCTGCAGTCCGTTCTTATACAGATCTGAAAGAGTAGAGTTTAGCCGTAACACACCCCGTATGACTGGCGAACATAACCCCCAATGACAAAATAGGAGGAAGACAAAAACAGATGTACGAGGTGAGACGCAGACGACTGTATGCCGGGAAAAGGGTGGAGCTAAATCCAGGCCAAGAAACAAGAGACAGAAGGTAAAAACATTGTGAGAATTCTAACTACTTTCTCAGAAAAAGCTGCAGCACGTTGTCAGAACGTAAGCCCCGTCATTAGCTGATTGTGACCGGGAGAGCATTACACCAGTGCACAGTAAGTCGAGTGCACTCGGGGCGGGAGGGGTTAAAGTTAAATCGCCAGCATTCCGTTTTTTTTTTTAAAAACGGCCAAAATTAATAAATAAAAGCAGCATTCTGATAGCTTCTGAATAAAAGTATCAACGCAATACCGAGCCGACTCAAAGTGAAACATCAGAAGAATGAAATGCCACGAACAGAAAGCAACTGGATTCTGGACAGGAATGTGGACGCAAAAGTTATCACTCAAATCATTTAAAGTCTGAATGCGACGGCAGATCCTTCACACATGCTGAAAAACATGAGAGCAGAGGGACGTCACTAAATATTCTGGGAACTTGGAAGTCTCACCTTCTGGAGGCCTGTTGGATGTCGCCACAACAACCACACCATTCAGGAACAGGTTTTCAAACAGCTGTTTTAGGATCATGGCATCTGCAATGTCAGTGACCTGTGAAAAGAGGAAACTTAAAATAATTCAAATTTACAATTTTTCAAAATGTCCTAGGACTTCTGAATTGTTGTAATGCCACTGTTGTTTTCATCGTGGTGAAAAAAGGCTATGGCAGGATACATACATACCACTGGATTGCAAGCTACGCTTTACCTGAAATTCATCAAAGCATAGGAGGCAGGTTTCTTCGCTGATCTCCATAGCAACAGGAGCAATCGGGTCATAGGACTTAGCCATTTTCCCAGCCTTCCGCTTGGGCATGCTTTGTTTCAGGCGATGGATTCCTGTGTCAAGGCACCAGACACAGGCAAAAGACTGGGCTTCAGGGATTCTTGAACAAAAATCAATTAATAAAAATAAATAAATAAAGTATTTGTGTATTCAGAAGAATGTGGCAAGTGCACATTTGAGCATATCATTTGGATCAGGACTCCTGTGTCCCAATAAGAAAATTATGCTGAACCCCCTTGTGGCGCTTAACTGATTCCTCAGGAACAATACTTACCAACAACTCAACCCAGGCAGTCCAAAAGCAGGACTTTTGAAGATCTCACCCGACTAACCTCCCAGCCAAAACAACTGACCCTCCACCAAAAAAAAAACCCAAGAACTCTGTAGTCCAAATGGTGATTTACAACAAACTGCAATAATGTGCCAATACTGACCATCACTGGCCACTGACTGCAGCCTGCATCCATGACTAAACATTCCTTTATGACATACATTAAATAACAAATATATCGCACTATTAATATAGCATGGTTTGGATCATGTCTTAAAGAAATAAATCACAATTAATGTTACTAAGTCAAGAAAATTTAATATTTAACACAATGAGCATATATAGTCGTAAGTGTGCAAACACTATATGAAACGGAACACGGTTAATTTTATTTTGTCAATTGCTCAAGAATAGAATTTTTAAAAAGACCACTGCATTCCACCACCGTTGCATTGGACAATACCCGGTTTAAGCACGCAATCAATTAAGCACCCATCGAGGACTGAAAATACACCACGTGCTAGAGAGAGAATGGAAAGTATTAAGCTTTTTCATCCCGACTGTACCGATCTTGTCACGTCCATGCGACTTCAACCAGTTTTCAACAGCAGGTGACAGACAGCCTAGCTGTGACAAATTCTAACATGCCCATTCTTAAGAAATATACGCAAATAAAAATTCTGGATCTTCAGATTGCTACCATAATGATGTTGAAATGTTTTCTTCTGTATGTGGTTTAGATTCAAACACACAGTTCGTCAATTGACAAAATATGCGTGGATAAAACACAAAACTTGTAGGAATGGAATTTTATTCTAAATAGTTTTGGTGACTAAACTGTTGTATTTTGTTTATTAGATCCCACCAGTCCATTCCTAAAATAATCGTCATTGTCGTAATTGTATCGGGAGTCCGATAAAACAAAACACCCACTGCAATTATTCACAGCATTAACAATTTGGATTGACCGCACGTAACACGTGAACTGCAAGACCAAATCGCGAGACTGCTTAAAACATGACATATGAAACAGGAAAATGACAGCGCTGATGTTAAATAATGTTCAAATTTTTGAAGGGAAAAAAAACCGTTTAATCAACGGCAAACATGAGATATACCGAGCTAACTTACTTTTGTGCACATCCAACATGAATCCATGAAAGTGGACTCTACGCTTTCTTTCGGTTTCTACGTGCAAATAAAACATGTCCATGACCATAGTTTTCCCAGTACCTAGGACATCAAATACAAAGAAAATTCAGTCTTCGAAGAATAAGAAACTTGTTTTTAAAAAAAATGAAGATAAAATAACTGACTGCATGCAGAAACTTCAAGATTTTACTTTATTTTAGTAAAAACATACAATTTCTAGTAATCAAAAAATAAAAATAAAATAAAATAAATTTAAATTATGAAGGCTCTCTCATAAGGTGAATACTTATTTTAGGTTACGGATCTGCCAACGCCCCTTAGGGCAAACAACAATTTTATGAAGAGATAAACTTTGTACCTTCCCACTCCAGAAGTTAATAGGAAAAAAAATACTTAAAAGAAAAAAGGGAAGAACTGACTATTTTGTTGAGCAACGTAATGCAAAAGATGATTCATAATAGCTTACCAACATCACCATAGATGTAGAAGCCTTTTGGAGGCTTGGGTTTTGTGAAAAGCTACAATGAAAGAGCCCCCACCATAAAAAAAATTTAATAAAATAAATTGTTTTAAAAAACATTTTTAAATTTTATTTTAATAAATCAAGACTAATTGTACAGCAGTGACTTATAAGAAGCGGTATTGGATGTCAATTGAGTTACGGGAGTGTTGCTGCCGTCAAATTAAAGTACTAGCGTGAATAAGATTCAATGAAATTTAAAATTATTTTAAAGCTTACACCACCCAAAATGCATTACAGCCGTATATTGAAAACAATACCCAGCAAGACTTTATCCAGGAACAGAACGGGTTGACGCAATATACGAAAGCCTCGGTCATTATTTATGTCCGTGGCATCAGTCCTCACCTTTGAGAAGAACGAGGTCGGCCGATTGCTGTACGCATTGAAGGTTTTTTGCATCTGATCCAATTGTTTGAGTACAGTTTTTTGCTGTTCGTCCTCTCGCAACGTCCCATCTCTGATGAGACAGCAGTAATGTTCCAATGGTCCATTAATGTTGCAGTCGGCCGTGCCCTTGACGTTTTCACCGGCGTTGGAAGCTGCGTTTGCGGCATTTAACTTGTAGTCTGGAGGGGGGGGGGGGGAAACACTACTTCAACTCTATACTTATTACAAATGTCCGTTTTAAGGTAATTGCAGCCAATCACAATTCACTCCCAAGCCTTTATAGGTCTGCATGTTTAGTTTTGCTAGCAGGCTAGATACCTGACATCAACTGATCAGTATGCTACGTAGAAAGTCACCAAAAGGTTTGCCAAAAAAGTTCAATCTAAAATAAAGTTATCAAGACAGTAAAACATACAACTGAGGAAAAAGTGTAAATTTGCTAAATATAAATTAAAGCACAAGCAAAGGAGACATATTTAGCAAAGCCTATCCAAAAACTATCCAATCCAATTGATTTAGACTTCTATGATAAACTTTATAAGCCGTTTCGGTTATTTCTCGAACTAGACTTAGATGTCTCACCTTGTTTGGGGTTGCCATTAATCGTACACCATGGTTTCTTTGAAAACAATAGACGATTTCTAAAAAGAAATCGAACTGTGGCTGTAGTTAAGGGCGACCTACAAGCAGCCATAGCGCTCTCCTTCAATTCAGACTTTATGATAGCTTGAACATCACTCAGATGCATTACTGCCACCTACAGAACCGGAGGCCAACCTATAATAAAAACAATGGGCACGCATCCAGTGTTAATTAAGTCTATCAAATATACCGTAATTTATGCAGTTAATTCTGATTTTATAGCTGTAACCGTTAATGTAATACTTCTGGAGCAACAGGCAGCTGTGGAACTAGGTTGATAGACCCACCTGAATGACATCACTGGATCCCCATCAATTTGATTATAGCGCAAACAGATCTGTGGATGATGCAGTCAACATGGGATTGCATTATATCCTGCAACGTCTGGACAGACCAGGGACTTATGCAAGGATCCTTTTTGTGGACTTCAGTTCAGCTTTCAACACCATCATCCCAGCTCTCCTATGGAATAAATTAACCCAGCTCTCTGTTCCCATGTGTATCTGTCAGTGGATCACCAGCTTTCTCACGGACAGGCGGCAGCTGGTGAGACTGGGGAAATTCACTTCCAGCACCTGTACGATCAGTGCCGGCGCCTCCCAGGGATGTGTGCTATCCCCACTACTCTTCTCCCCATATAAAAATGACTGCATCCCCATGGACCCCTCTATCAAGCTCCTGAAGTTTGCAGACGACACTACTGTCTTCGGCCTCATCCAGTATGACGATGAGTCTGCATATAGAAGGGAGGTTGAACAGCTGGCTGTCTGCTCCGGTCAAAACAACCTGGAGCTAAACACGCTCCAAACAATGGAGATGATTGTGGACATTAGGAGGAACACCCCAACATGGACCCTGCTCACCATTCTAAACAGCACTGTGGCAGCAGTGGAGTCATTCAGGTTCCTGGACACTGTCATCTCACAGGACCTGAAGTGGGAGACCCACATTGAGTCGGTCCTCTGCACTTCGATTACTGTCTGGTTTGGTTCAGCTACAAAATCAGACATCAGAAGACTACAATTCGGTCAATTCAGACTGCTGAGTGGATTATTGGTTGCCCCCTGTCCTCCCTCCAAGAACTGTACACTAGTGAGGAAAATGGCTGGAAAAATCACTCTGGACCCCACTCATCCAGCCCACAACCTTTTTAATCTGTTGCCTTCTGGCCAGCGCTACAGAGCTCTGAGCACCAGAACTTTCCAGTTTTTTCCCTCAGGCTATACATCTCATGAACAGTTAAAACCGCCCCATTGTGCAATAATTATGTGCAATACTCATCTCAGTCAATTATATTTATTTAACATATCCTATCTCTTCTGCACTACATTCCTTTGTACTATATATAAAAAATTTGTATTTGTATTT
>JAOVYW010058505.1:0-15534 GCA_025775045.1 Hiodon tergisus | reverse complement strand
CACACTGAGATGATTTGTGGGAGGCTGTAGTCCCATTTCACCTGTCTGCGTGGGCTTAGCATGTCTCCCAGTGGCCTAGTGAAGTCACTGTGGCGTGTGAACTGCTACATAATATCCCACAATATGGAACGGTAGGATCCCTCCAGTTTCCACGTCTGCAGCACACATGTGGGTTTATATGTGCTCACCATCATATATTACTGATTAACTACCTGTATGACTGTGCTCAAATTCAATGTGCAATTTTATTCACTTCTATTATGTGTGGGGGGCCCAAGTAAAGTCATACATTTTTGGATTACTGCACAACAGGTGTTCAGTCAATGGCCACCTCTAAAGACAACAATGGCTTGAACAGTGGAACAGAAATGGTTTTTATGTCGGTTCGTCCGGACACTGAGAGAATTCTGCTGAGAGAATGTGCCCCCATTCAATCCCATCCATTATAGGATAACCAATTCAGAAGAAATGTTCTTGAACTTAAATTTGCTGCCAAGTTCTTTTAACAAGAAAGGACTTTAATAGCCATGCTATACTCTGCTGAGCTGACTATTAATATACAGATAGTGGGCTTTACAGATAGTGGGGCGGGGCTTTACAAATAATCCCTAATGCATGGTTTAATTCTTCAGCATTCGTAACACGTACATGAATCAACATGGTTCAAATGTACAGGCGTGGATAAAATTATATAAAGTTAGTTTAGTCAAGTTATTTTAATAAAATGTGTCATTTTGCCATGAGTTATCGTTGTCATTGATTTAACACTTTATAAAATGCTTTATGACGGCTTACCTGCTGAATAAAGATTCATTTTGAACAAATTTAATTAAACGGTGGTTATTCAATGTTTCACATTAATGATATTTTGACAAACATGTGCATTACACACTAATATGAACCAATTAAAATCACTCCCTGGACTACATAGCGACAATATTATTGGGCTACTGATTTTTGTTTATGATTACGTCATCGAAGATCTTGAAAATTACGCTACTCAATGAATTCGGACAATTATCCTTAGAGCACGTATCGTAAACCAGAATCCGTCGTCATCAACATCGAGCACATATCGTAAAACAGGCTCCGCCGTCATGAAATGTTGATTTAAATTGGTGGGCTGACTCTAGCCGGCTAAATTGAGTTAATTTCGTATTTGTTTAGCTGGCCTTGTGAAATACTGCCCAGGAGCCCAGGGTAAAGATTTTAGAATGAGTGTTGAATGTGATCAGTCCAGTGGACGAAAGAGAATTTTGATCAGCTTTCAGGACAACATACTTAAAATTGCTGGACAGCCGTTTACTTCAGGGAAGCGGTCCTAACATAGTGTGTTAACCAGTTGCTGTATTTGTATGTGCCAAATTTGATTAACTGGATGGCATTTCCGGCATAGAATTGTGACTGGCAGCCATTATGATGTTATCAATGCATTGAAATTCTGGGACATTGTAGATATATGCAAAGGGCTGTCGCAACTTTGTTTTTATCAAGACAGACAAAAGAAGTCATGAATATATATTGAAATATATTATACGAATATTGTGTTTATTTAATGTAAATAAACACCCGTTTGGTACTGAATTCAAGTCAATGTAAAAAATTGTAACACGAGGGGGGAAAATCTACCTAGTATTTAAAGATGATTGTGCAGTATTAACTTATATTAAAGAGAACCAAAAATATTAAAAACTTGAGTCTCCCACAACGGCCTCATACCACATGTAAAATTGTTCCGAATCGTGCAGAATAGACCCATGTATTCTTATTATTGAACCACCCCCCCCCCCCCCATCATCCTCGAACAGAACTGCTGATGCACCTGAAGTAAACGTTCTCGCCATATCTTGGACTCAGTTTACCCTCTCCAAATCCTAACCCTGACCATTGGGGGATATTACAACAGACACAGATCCACGTCCAGAGGGACCTTCCTCCCGATGCTTGTCCTCCTCGAGTGTCAGCAGTTCCACTCCTAGCCAACGGGGGCACTGGTCAAGCGTGCGTAGACATGGGTGGTATTCTGAGGCATGCGCAATGGGAAGATTCTTGCTTATGGATGTAAGATCAGGGTGCTCACAATCGAGCACAATGTAAACTGTGGGGTTAAGAAAAAGTGCATTGTGAGAAGATATTTTGTGGTGGCTAGAAGATTCAAATCCAGGTTTCCCAGATCCAAGTCCAAGCTCTCAGCAGGATCGTAGATTAGCAAGTTAACTGTGAACGCTGTGCTTAATGGGGTATCTTAATGTTAAACACCATAGTACTTATCGGTGTGTTTATACGATCAAGTGTGGCCAGTATATGGAGCACTTTTAGGTCTGGGTGTCCGGCACATTGCGGTATCAGCCTAATGGGATGATGCACTGCACTTTCCCTCCGCTATAATTTACTTTCAAAATCAGCAGCTGCTATCAAGGTTAAATGCATTATACTGCATCCTTCTGTACTGATTAAGGAAACTAGATTTAGGTCTAGTCTGTTTTATGACCAGTGAACCTTTCAGATTTCACCTCTGAACCTTAACTTTTGAAAAATATCATTCGAGGTGTTGGGCAGACAGCGTTCCAAAAAAAGTTTTACCTGAATGGTGAACTGTGGGTTAAAAAAACCAAACTGACTAACAATCCGCTGAAGCACGATGGGACTCAGGTCAGAGTTAAGTGAGCAGCTTAACATTGTAATTTACCACTGAAACGGACAGAACAGAAGTTGTGACCGGACTGATCATACATATACCCACATAACAATAATATAGCATGCCACTTATTTTTACAATATGTAGTTTCCTGACCATTCACTGTGATTGAAAAGTACTGCGCAGATCTGAAACAGGCTTTGAATGTTTATATTCATGAGGATTTTCTTTTTAACGGCAATCTGTCGCTTCTTCCATTATGAAAATAAAGTAACTCAATGGGCACTATGGCAACTCGTTCAGCTATATTTAACACAGTAGAAGCAATGCCTAAAAGTTGTACAATCAACCAAGACACATAAAGCTGAATTTTTAATTGGAATCAATTCAAATCTGAAGATATTTTATACCGGGTTGGTTATACTTAAAACATTATCAAACTAGAATGGAAATTATTTGCTTTCCCAGTTCTCATATTTCGCAAAAGTTTGCAATATAACCAGCCAGCTAATACATTTTTAAATTGCTTCCTAAATTTTTGCGCGTAAACAACCTTTATTTATAGATTAAATGGATGGACGGAGGTATCGAGAAGATGCTTATTACCATGTACAGGATGGGCGATGCTTGCATTGGCCGACGTTTTATGTGAGAGTATAGAAATAACTCAAGACATCGTTCTTAACTCCAGAGGAGCTCCAGAACGACGCTAACACGCAAGCTAACTTCTCTGGGATCATTAGAGTTTAAAAAATGAGCAAAATATTCTGGAAGTTCCTCAACCTGTTCCGGGTCTTCATATGAATTCTGCTGAGAGGGTCATGAGCACAGCCTGTCAAGACATTTCAACTGATCTTGGATCCATTTTAAACAAAAAACACATCATAGTCTAGTGATACGCAGGCGCTTAGATGCTTTTCAGTGCTTTTATTTACCTGTAGAAAAAGAATGCTTGGGCTATGTTCAGTCTGAGATTAAAAAAAGTCCAGTTTTCAGGGCTGGAAACCCAGAGCCCAGAGCATGACTATCATGTCATAAGGATGTTGGACAGATCCTTAGTCATTTTAAAACAAAACACGGCAGAAATAGATAAGTCAGTGCTAATGACGAGGAGGAACTTCTCTTTCTCATTTTGTGTTCATAAAGGAGAAATTATCCACTTTTATTATGTTATAATCACAGAATCCTGGTTATAGGAATTCATCTAAACCTTAACATTGTGTTTAAAATGTTCTTTTATTTTCTGATTAAAATGTCCCTGAATAAAATGTTGGTTAGAGTCTAAACTTTTCTCGCCGACTTCCTGCTTCTGCGTTAAATATAACTTCTTGAAAGAAACTTGACAGAGATTAAAATGATGAACTTATCGTGGCAAATAGTGGATGATTTGCACCTGAAATCACAATGCCTCTTTTCCATTTCTGGAAAGTGCAGCTGCCACTTTGAGTGTGGCACTGTGAGCCAGGTCTCGGTAAGGTAAGCTTCTGTGGCTTACAGAGAGGCCACGGTTTAAACCAAACCTCCACCCAGTCATCCTCCAGGACTCTTCAGAAAGAAACAACCTCTTTTTTTTTTTTTTTAAAGGAGAGACTTGCCGTGAAAATTGACATCTGAAGCAATGGTATGATGGTACATATCAATGTTAATTTTAATATCTGTATTAACAAGGATATGTGAGTGTTAAATGATGTGATCAGGCTTCCGGTGGATTGTACGCCAAGATAAAATCCTCACTTAGAATACTAAGATCAGAAGGAGACCATTAAAATATGATAAGGGTGTGCGTGCGCTTGAGCATAGCATTCTTCTTGTTACATTAGCGACTTCAGGATATTTATCATAATAAAACAGCAAAGCATTCTGGGTATCGTAGAATTATAAACACAATAATATCTGCCCTTGGCTTGTGGTGGGGTTCTGTGCAGAACTGATGGTTTACGACTCTGCACCTGCTGACTTACAGCACGGATCCAGGGGATGATGATTAATGAGACCCCCGCTGCCAGGAAATTGAACATTTTAATTTTCCCCAATTCAAGGCTGGGTGTATTTATGGCGCCTTTTTGGACTCAGGAGTCGTTTTATTTTCATGTCAAATCGCTTTAGCCGAAATACGTTGAAAGCATTCTCTTTTGGTTTTTCTGCTGCCGGCACCTGTCCGCTGACAAGTGGCGGGGACCCTGTGGTGGCAAAGAGAGGGGGCAGAACGGCTGAAGAACTCACACTCCAGGGACTTTTCCAGATAACTGAACGCAACTCAGTCTCCTTCCTGCAGTAATTATTTTTGAATGGCTCAATAGCAAAGCCAGAGTAGAGCACATTTTATCCTGCGGATCACATTGGAGCAGGGCCTTTTGTTGCTTCTCAGACTTTTTGAGGAGCTAACTGCCTGCCTAACACACAAAGAAAATGGAAAAGTGAAACATCTGAGTGTGCACTCATTTAACAGCCACCCTTGATTTTTACGAAAGTGCGTTTGGTTTTCTGACACATATGTGGCCTCATAACCAGAAGGTTGTCAGGTCAAATCTCTGCACTCTTGAGGGAGATACTAAACCTGAATTGTTTCAATATCCAGCTGTAAATGGACAAAGCGTAAAAATAGTAAGCTTGTAAGTCACCCTGGATGTCAGATAAATGTCGTGTAGGCCAGTAGTGCTCAGCCTAGGTCTTCAGACTTAGAATTTTATTTATCCCTTCATGTTCTACTGCTTCGTGACATAATTAAGTTGTTCCTTCTAAGTCATCCTTAATGGCATTACAGGAGACGTTATCGTTCCTACGGGACACTGGATGCGTTATTGAACTTAAAGTCACCTGAAAAAGAAGGTTGACATAATGAACATGACCAACATATCACTTCTCTTCCTGATGTCCAAGCCTTTTAAACAACACCGTCCAAAGCGCTGGATTGGGAAGATCCAGCCTAGTTCTAAATCTAGCCTTTTCATTTTTGTTTCACAACGTTTTGAATTGAACTGGAGGTTTTTGTTCGGCGACAAACCCCCGTAATGTCTGGATCTCAGAGCTGTCTGTAATGGCCAGACTGAATGCACAGCAGAACATGCCAGGGTCCACCACAGGGATTCCCTGATTTTTTCTCATGTTGAGAAACAACGAACGTCCCAGTGTTGCCAAAACCCAATAATGGGAGGCTGTGTTTCAGGGTTAAGAGGCCGTATCTCAGTTGGAGGGACAAGGCACGTTTTTATTCTCCTGCAGCTGTTCGTTTTGGAGGACCACAGACAAACTATCTCCTTGTTTTGTTTTTTTATCAGCAAAAGCACAAAGATGTATTCCAGTGCCAACACGGTGCCGAAAGGCGCTCAGACACAATCTGAAATAATCAAGGACGTCATTTCACTTCCACAGTGGTGCTGGAACTAATTTATAAGGCTGGGGTGCAACAGACCGCTCCCCAATCTTTTTTGAACACAAGGTGTAATCAGTCAACCAACCAGGAGAGTTTGTGTGTCATCGAAGGAAAACATGTCATAAATGAACTTGGTTTATCCTTTCCTTATCTAGCACATTTGAAGGGCCTTCTGAGGCCAATTAAATGAATCCACCAATGTCATATTTATCAGAGCACGACACTGAAGCTGGGATTTCGTGTGTGAGGCAGTGACAAGAGAACTGACTGATATACGTTCAGAGGGTTTTTTTGTCTGTTGGATGTAGCTGTTGGAGCAGCTCTGACAGTGGTTTGGTGGAGCCCCAGAGCCTTAGCAATGGCGTGGTAACCCTTTCTGGACTGATAGGCATTAACTTCCCCAGGGGTTTCCAGGCATTTCTTCTTATTGTGCGTGATGTGTCTCTAGAATTTGTGTGCCATCAACTTCACTCCGATGGTAAAGGCCAAAGTCAGTCAGATTTATATTTGGCAGTGAAGGCCCACATCAAGTGCGATTTTTAACCAGATTACTTAAGATGACCCTAATTATCCCTCTGATTAACTAGGTTAATTATTGAGTTAACTTTTTTTATTTTTTATAATTGAGTTACCTTTTTCGCACCTCAGACGGTATGCAATGTAATAAAACGCCAAACTAAATTTAAAAAGCACTAAGCTTTATTCTCCTTACAGAGTTAGTTCGTATTAATTGACTGGACGTGTTCGATAGATTCATTAAAAATTTAGCTATTAAATGGTAAGACTATAAGGAGATAAATCAGACGTACCAAAACCCATTAGTAGTAAAATAAACTGTAAAATATCTAATGAATATAAAATGGCTAATCATACGACTTTGCAAATTTCGTTTTCAAAACAAAATGAATTATCTACAGCTGCATTTATTGCACAGGAATCGCCACACTAGTGTTCGCTCAGCGGAAATCAAAAGGTTTATTATCAGCACTGCTGCAGTCCAAGAAACCACAAATACATTTTCCAGCTGGAAGTTAAAACAGCGGTATGATAATAATTTTCACCCCTGTAGAGATTTATTTTCACAAATTACGGTTTGTTATCGCGGTATCTATACTCCCTTAAAATCTTAGCGCCAATCCGTTACATTGCTACAAGTACAGAAAACACAAAAATCAGACCAGGACCTAATCAAACCACATTGACTTCAGACCGGGACTGATCAGAATATCAGTTTTAGTCCTCTGACATTGATATTGTGTAACATTCAGCACTTATGTTTTGGACAAGGGAGAGATAAATCTGAGGCAAAAACACGTATTTCTGAAGAATTTCTAGACCTTTGATAAATCATTTCATTTATCTATTTTCTTTCTTAGTTAATAGAAATCTATAAATGGAGTAAAAACTACAGTAAACAAAGTAAAACAATTAGGTACAACAGTGGATAATCAGAAAAAAACAGAAATAAATGCAAATATGAGGAATTGTTGCTCAGTTTGATTCAGTTTAATGAGGTAGGATATTCACCTTAACTGAATCCTTGGATAATACCATAATAGTACTGTTTTGGCTGTACAAATGGCCAAACTTCTGGCAGCATGCCAATGTCAGAGGAACAAGAAAATATTTAGGCGCCGAAAATATCTTAAGAGGGTATTTGGTAGGGAAAAAATGATTTATTTCAGATGGAAATGTTAATGTTATCTGCCTAGAAAACCCACTGCCTACTCACCCTCTAGTGTTCTGCCATTCATTGTGATTGCATGAATCTACCCCTCCCCCCACCAATATGTGTCATCATGAACCTCACATAATTTATAATATAGTTAACAAGTTTCAGTAATATTTTCTCCAAGAAATGACTTTTCACTTTCCGAATTCTCATTTTATTACTAGTAACGGAAAAATATGCTGACTGCAATGAGCGAATGCACTGGCCTTTAATTACTTAATTTAATCATGCAGAGCTTTGATCTACAGATAAATAATTTTTCATTATGCACCCATCAATACAGACGCAAGGCCCCAGTAACATTGCCCTAATGAAATCTAATTTGTGCGCTCTGCCAACAGGAGAATATGCAAGGCCCATTGCATTGTACTATAATGAGACTGTTGCACCTTCATTCTAACGTAAAATAAACCAACTCTGTTTAAATACTCCATTTGTTGAGTCATCTCAAAATCTATTGCGTTGAACACAGTCGCAAAAGCAAAACTGGCTTTTTAAAAATCATATATACTGTATATGCTTATTTAATGAGGTTAAATTATAATTCCTTCTGATAATTTTGAAACACATTCATGGACAGCAGTATGGCAAATAAATGCTAAACAAGTCTGTCGAAGGTGCACATTTAATTAGAAAATGTTATTTTTGTTTTAATAATGAATAATTAACCCATTTGTTAGATTGTAGTCGATGATATGGAATTGAGCACAGTTGTAAGGCAGGGCCGAATAAAAGTAATCGCATCCAAATAGAGGTTGAATTCCTGGAATTCAAACCCAGTAAATCCTTTTGAAATCACATAGGACTAAATCAAGCCCTTCAAAAATTCAAATTCGGAGCAATAACTCACATCGTAAGCCTCTCATGGGATGACATTTTTATCATCAAGTTGTCATAAGCTACGTGGATGTAAGAAAAGGCGAAGAAAAACAAAACAAATCAAATGTAGGTTAGGCAGGTGGGGCTCCGTGTAACAAACATAGGTAGAGTTCGGCCCTCCTCATTGGACAGCGAGTGCTTTAGACGTCTTAATTGTTGCGCTGTTTTACGGTTCCGCATGCCTGGTATAGACCAGATTCACAATTGTAGTGGGGTGCTGAAATGTGGGCACTGCTGACCACCGGATCCTTCCACATCTGTGAAAGGTCATAAACTGACCTAAACCAACCTGCTCTCATTTGGCATGGCCATTGATCCGAACCGGATTGATGGTCACACCAAAAACTTAACACACAACCAGTGGAAAAAAAACTACCGATGTTTATTAATATATGCCCACTGGAGTTTTCGCCCATCTACAATCATGCTAATTTCGCAAGACGAGTTGCTTATTTCCAGCTCCTCTTTAACAGCTGGAAACAAAAGCTGTGATCGGTTGACAACTGCAGTCTTGTGTCTTCCAACTGTTGCCTTTAAAACGAGCTACACCTGTGTCCGTCTCTCACGCAGAATGGGTCAAATGTAAACAAGGAAAAAGGAAAGTACTTATAATGGCGAGAACCAAATCCGAACTTTGGTAGCATGGCAATAATCGCACTTTGTAATTAAACTGCATTTAATAGTGTTTATTTTTATGAGCAGAAATGAGATACAAAATAAAAGGCTTTTAAACATAGTTATGTAAAGTGTGTTTAGCGTGTTTGCTTTGTAAATGTCATTATCGCTAGTTTAATGGGGATTTGATTCTATCCAGCCCTAATTTTAATTCTAATACGGCTCCATTATAAATATGTGCGTTTGATTTCATTCTAATCTATTATGTTCACGGTATATACGTTTTAGTGACTTAATGTCTAACGTAATGCCTTATAATGAAATGCAAAGCAGACGGGAAAATCTCCCACATTCCTGGGTTCGGTCCACTCCCTAAAATGGAATAAGTAAAATGAGGGGAATATGGGGCTTTTTCACACAGCCTCCTTGGTGGCCTGTGTCAAATTAAGCATGTCGCAAAGTCCTTTCAGCTTTTAACAAGTCATTCGAACCGCATTTAAAACCCCATGAAGTCAAGTTTCCATTTAATTAATCTCAGTGGAGATGTAGCAGTTGATCTCAAAGTTTGATTGACAGCTGCTGGGGGATTGTAACAGCAGTAATATATATTTAAACTGCATAGTTTAATTACATAAGCATTTGTCTTGTATAGGGCTTAATACTATTGGTCTGGAATAGGTCAAGTAAAGATACTAATTTATTGACGGTTATTTACATCACAGTTCTCCCCACTCCTGGTCCAGGAGGGTAACAGTCTGGGCAGGTTTCCCAGCCTTCTTTAAATAACCCAATATTAGCAGACATGTCCTTAAATGCTTAAATTCAAGTCCTTAAATCCTCAGGTGGATTAGAACCTCAAACACAGGGAGTAAAAAGAGTGACTTTCTGCTGGGTTATGTACAGTGTTTCACCGTAAAAACAATAACGTATTATTTCATGTAAATGGAGGCTCCTCCGCTGTTTCATAGGTTTATTGTGTAAGTCACGGACAGTTCAAACAAACGTAACTATATTTGCTTTGCTGGAATCCAAGCTCATTGTTGCTTACATGTGAATAAATATTTGTTAAATATTCATGACTGTTTTTGCCTAGATAAATTTAAATATATCATCATAGTTTTTATTACTGGTATTTTAGTTTCAGATATATTTTAGAATTATTACTTCCTTTAAATAAATTATTTTTGCTTGTTTTTCTTCCACCCTAGGTAAGCTTTTTTTCATAGAAAACTGAAAAGTGTAATATAGTTAAACTCTTTTTTATGCTGATACACATATTCCCCAAATAGAAGGAATAACCTACCCTTTCAAAAATGAATATTGCATTTAAAATGCAATTCCTTAAAATATGCCGCATCAATCATCCTTCCAGATCAGAACCGTTTTAAGAATCAGGTTGCTCTCTGATTCACAAGCACAAACACTTGACAGCCAGACTAATTATGTCGGCAATTATTTGCTCATTTAAATAAAATATTGATGAAATTAGTATAAATAGTGGGAAACCTAAACAAAGTTTTACTGTTGTGTTACACAGAAAGTGCAAACAAAATGTTTGACAACAAAAATAATTGAGTAATATAAAAAAATAAGTTTTATTTTGATAATTTAAATGATAGCCTAGAGAGTCAAAGGCAGTAGAGCAATGTTAATGAGTCCAGGGTTAATGCTGGATTATAAACTTAAGGAGGCTCAGGAACAAACCATTCCGACTGGCTTTAGTATCTTTAACCTAAACCATCCACCAGAGAGACTCGTGGTCTGTCACGGCCTTGGAGATAGCAGGATATGGTAGTCTACTTGACCACCAGATTCTTTCTCCAATGTCGCATAGTTGTGCCAGTGTGGAAAGAATTTGCAGCTAATGAAGATCTGCTGTACCTCTCCATCCATCTCCATCAAAATTCTGTGTAGTCAGAGAAAGGAGTGGTTGTGGGTTTTACATTTTTATAATATTATTTTTGCATGGTGGCATAAAACGCAAAACAATATATATCATTAGTTAACATGCATCAGGTCCTTTATAATGTTCAGGTAGATCACCAGTCTCTGATCATCTAAATACTGTCTGCACATACGAAACAAGTAACAGCAAACAGAGGTCATTCTCAGGAGTCAAAACGACAGAACAGGAATAACAAACGTTCTATGGCTGTGGTTTTATGGATCTGTGTCCACGAATGATGTCCGGGGAAATGCAGGTGCGTGTGCACGCTGATGTCCGGGGAAATGCAGGTGCGTGTGCACGCTGATGTCCGGGGAAATGCAGGTGCGTGTGCACGCTGATGTCCGGGGAAATGCAGGTGCGTGTCCTTTGAAGCAGTTTCCGAAGCAGCCACTTGCAGTTTCTGAAGCAGTCCTTTGGGGTTTCTGAAGCAGAATAAATGGTCCTTTCAAAGCCTGAAATCTCCTGCTGAAGCTCCTTCCTTTCCCATTCTCCTCCCATGCTAAGACTTGGCTGATATCTCTATCCTTTTACTCGATGAAAAATGGGTTCACGTTAAAGGGAGGGAGAGGAGAACTGAAACAGATCATTTATACACATATATACATACAGCCCATACACAGACATTCACACAATAAATTACCCTAGCTTAGTTCTCTGTTATGGTGTGATTTATCTTTTACAACACTCAGAAAATCTCCCACATAGATAACATTTCATGCTGCTACTTTTTTATCCTAGTGAATTGAACACTCTTGTTTTGTTGTAATATATTTTGATTCCACCAAACCTCAGTAACATAGGGCGTACATCCATAGGGGGAAATGTCATTAAAAAGGGATTAGAAAGTGTTTTATAAGCGACTGCACATTTCTGCTCTCATTCTTTTTGATTAACGCTTAACTACTCCAGATAATTATTTTATTTTTTTTCAGGTAAAAAAGATGTTTACAGAACAGAACTCATTAAATGAAATGTCCCCTAATTACTGAATATATTCATTTAGTAAGTGAAATAATCTCTGAAGAAACACTCGAAGCCCCTGGTGATGCTCTGTCGTGTGGAGTAAAAAACCAACCTGTGTTTTGTGTATTAAGCTTCATCTCGGTTTTCTTTTTTTAAAGTCGGATATTATTTGCCGTTGTATATAATTCCCTACGTATTTTTTGTTATGCTTAATCGTTTACAACTCTTAGTTTCAGCATGTGGGTGGCGGATTGACGCTTGGCTGTGTGTCTTTTGGTCAGCTGGGGTTTATCAGCCAGGGCAGCAGGCTGACAGACACGACCACAGACACGATCCCACCACCATTCCTGGGACAGCATGACAGCGGAGGCCTTCTTTGTTATCTGCTGAATGCATTGCAGTCATACAGCCCCAGGCAGCCCCCCTTATAAAGCAGTCTAGTCAAGGTTAGTGTGCTCTCGCATTGACATCGGTTTGTTTATCGCATCCTGGTTCAGACATCTACATGTCAAAGCTTCTGAGCAAAAGCTTGAAGGCCACGCAATTTTACATTCTGTAATGTATTCAGTAAGTTTTCCTGATAAAAAAGGCGGGATCCTTTTAACAATGTTATTGATGCATGCTGACACTTTCAGGAAGTGCTGACCTAAACAGCCTCAAAGGAAGAAGAAAAGCAAAGATTTCAATGGTTATCTTTACGGCAGGAACTTTCTCCAGGCAATGAGACGGCACCCAGGGTCAGGTGATGTGATGCAGGATTGATTTGCCAAAGGAAGAGCTTTCCTAATATTGAGAAATGCGTACTCCGCTGCCTTACATGGGGGATGCTGTGAGCTTGCATGGGATAGTGTCAGATATAATACTGATATATATATAATATTAATAATATTACCGAGTAAATAATTCACACAGCATATCAGACTCCGGGTACTGGACTAATAGACACATGAAACACCAGGCCGACCCTAAACTGTCCATGTCTGTCGTCTGTCCACGGATGTGTCCACGGATCTGTTCACGACTGTCCACGGATGCCATCGAATAAAGCAGCTACGTTTTCCGGTTGGTATGTCTGAAAGTCTGCACCCTTCCAAGAACTTCCAATTCCAGACAGTTGTGCGTGTGTGTGTGTGTGTGTGTGTGAGATATCTCATATTGCTAACTCCCAGCTTACGATATGATGTAGTTATAACATGCTTTGATTTAATTTGTTAAAAGGCTTCTGCTAAAAGCCTCAGAAGCCTGTTAGGAGCTGGAGAACTTGAAACTCGTGTGACTTGCCGACAGCCTCCTCCTCTTGGCTTCAAAAGAACCAAATCAGTTACAAAATGAACGAATGAATGTGCCTTTGCACTCCAATCTCGTTAATGGAAAGATTCCGTATCAGCTGGGAACTAGTCTAACACTGCATCTGAAGACTTTTCATCACCAATTAGATGTAATGGTCATTGCGGA
Source organism: Hiodon tergisus (assembly GCA_025775045.1). Classification (NCBI taxonomy): domain Eukaryota; kingdom Metazoa; phylum Chordata; class Actinopteri; order Hiodontiformes; family Hiodontidae; genus Hiodon; species Hiodon tergisus. The sequence continues at coordinate 1,931 of JAOVYW010058505.1, read as the reverse complement.
CTGAGTGAAATTTTAAAGAGCAGAGACAGAATACCATTAAATCAGCATTAACCAAGTCATGTGAACCGAAATAGAGTACAGAATTGCAACTGTAAGGCTTCACGACTTCAGTGAATTGCATGAATCCATAATGCACGGGAGATTTAAGTGGCGATAGAGACATGATCATATAAAGCTGCCTCGTGGACAGTTAAAATGCTGAAAAATAACCTGTAATTACGGCGAATAACATAGTGTGGCATACGTCATACTCATGAATGAACAAAGTCTGGTCTGCAGCCTTGCCTATGTCAAAGCCGGTGTGTTAAACATTAAAGTAAATTGTTGTCTAGCGTTTCCAGATACCGTCACTGACATTTTAATAGTTATGTGAACCTTTGGAGTTTTCTTGAATTTGTTGTCGATGCAGTTACAGCCGTGATTCTTATAGTCCAAGGAAAGCGTAAAAAAACCCATAAGAATATGGTCCCATCGTACCAGCATGATGCAACGCAATTCAGAGGGTTGATTTTTCCAAGTTCACCTGCACCTCCCTCTGGGGGTGTGCTGCACTCTGTCTATCTAATGGCTTTCTTGGGGCATGTGTAACCCTTTGCGCTTGAGAAAGATGTCAAATTTAAGCTGCAGCGTTTCAGCTTGTGCGCAGGGAGTTTTCCAAAAATAATGGCCTTGAAACCACAGCTCAATGAACAGGTTAACTTATCTTCCTACTGTGTTCCTCCCCGCTCTCCTCACTACTCTAAATTAAAAAGAAATCTGTCAGACGCTTTGCGATCAGCAGTGCCTTTCCACGACGCTGAGGAGTTATTATTCAAGTTTTTATTATTATGTACATTTACTTCGTTTTTACTCCCACATTTCTGTTCATATAAAAAAAAATGTCCCCGGTTACAGCATTCACCCTTTTGGATGGTTTGGTTTTTTTATTCGTTTGGTCAGATAAATTCTATTTTAAATTCAAAGAGCATGTAAATTCCACCCATGCCCAAAATGTGCCTGGGCTGTCATGAAGAATTATTTTCATGAATGTTACGCAATAAGTGCAAGGTCTTGTTCTCACTGAGGAGTCTGGGAGTTGTGTGCACCCCCCCGTCTCATCTGCCGAGCTGAAGGGTCTGCCAACGTCGCTTTTGAAAAACAGATTATTAACAGATCCTATTCATGGCCACAGGAAGCACCCTGCCACTCTATGCCTTCAAACACTTCCCACCAGTAACAGCAAGCGAGCCAATCTGTAAATAATTACTTCACACTGGATATCAAACGTGGCAACCTCATATTCACACTAGTTTGAAATGTATACATTTATATGGGGGTAATCATACGGTAGGTGTTAGCCTAATCAGAGTGCAAGCAATGAAACGCCAATAACTTTAAGCCAGGTTATTGAGAAACCCCTTTTTGTAGATGGTAAAAGTATAGGGAACTAAGGAAAGGAATGTCAACATCAGAATGTCAACAGTTTCAACAGAAAACATGATAAAATGAGAAAGGAAAATGAAGGCTCAATAGTTCGCACTGCAGTGACCAAATACAGTCTGCCAAAATTACAGTCCACAAAGACCCCGTTGTTCCTTCATTCTGATTAACAGCCAGTCTAACTGGCAGCCAAGGATTAAGAAGAATGCCACTGTCCTGAAGGAGAATTTCGATCTTCTTTGCCATTTGTAACATTGTTTTTTTTGAGTACACATGGAAATAAACTTGTATTACTCATGCCACAAATAGTCCTATGGAGTAATTTTGCTGATAAACGAATTTTCACTTAATGAAAAGGAAAATGTATTAGATGTAGAAAACATACAATCGCTGGATTACTGGGAAAACTTGGCCTGGTGTGATGAATCCTGGTTCCTGCTGATGGGGGGGGGGGGGGGGGGACCCGGGAATGGCAAAAAATTTAACCAACCTGCCAGGTGAAAACAATGCAA
>JAOVYW010058494.1:0-22736 GCA_025775045.1 Hiodon tergisus | reverse complement strand
GCCTGATCCTCAGCCGGTGCTGATGGGCGTGCCCAGACCTCTCCCGTGCGTGTATTCTAGACGGACGCGTGGCACACTGTAACTATTTCAGATTCTGATAATGATGACTTTGTGTAGACAATGTTATTGCTGTACAGTCACATCTCTGCCTAATTATCTCAATTTAATACAGTCTCGGGCTCTGCCACACTATTGTTTTAGAACATTTCCGTATAGAGAATATTTCACAATAGAGTCGAATGCATTATTCAAACCACTCACTTTGAAAAGATTTAAATTAGTTGTTGAGGTCTAGCATAGCTGGCTGGCAGACCGGCCAGAAGTGAATTACAGTAGTCTGGGATGGAGATCACCAGGTCCTGAACCACACGTTGTGGAGTTACAGAAGATCAATCTCTAGGACCAGGTCACTGATGTAACGTGGTCCTTGAATGACAGATCACGGTCCAGGGGTCTCCTGGGATCCTTGTGGTACAACTGGATCTGACTGTGATGTGATCGACCTTCAATTATGGTTTTAATTACACAATTAGGTGGCGAGAAGGATCAAACATCTGCCATTGCTGCAGCTCCCGAGGACCCGGGTTTTTATGGCTTTTTTTGCAGCATTCGTCGATACTTTTTCTGCCATCCCTGAAATGAATCAGAATATATATGTTTTGTTATTTTACAAATGTATATGCAGCTTTTTTTGCTTTACTGATTTCTATAGCAGTAAAGAAATGCGCATGCTCTGTCTCTCAGGAAAAGCTGTCATCATTTGCACTCCTTACTCTGAACAGATCAGCATGCGCTGGCTGCCCCAGCTCACACTGTCAACAGCGAGCTTGGCTGAACAGATCACAGGCTATTTGTGAAGGTGTCTGAAGGCACCAAACACGTCTCACTTCAACCCCATCCTTAATTGGCCCTCCTGGGAGCGCTGCACTAATACTAACACTCCTCCCACTCTGCTGATTCACAAATACACCTGGCAACAAATGATAGGATTAATGAACTTCTGATGTGAGGTCAGTAAGAGTGTGCTACAGAATGTGTACAGGATGTAAAAGAGAACTAATGATGTAAGATTAGTGAAAGTGTATAACACAATGTTTATTGGATGAAAAGGGAAGTAATGATCCAGGATTACTGAAGGTTTGTGATGGAATGCTAATTTAGAGTATAATGAGCAAATAGTTTAGAGGGAGAATCTTTAAAAGGAGACTGTACTGATATACATATTAGGACTTAAAATGTTTATCCTCAAAAAAGGTCACTTTTATGTAAATTGTATATAAAACATTGATATGTTTATGTATGGACAGTCTAATTAATTCTATACTAATCAATTCTCAGCTAGTAAGCCATGAAACCAATGCAACAAGAAAGTGATCTTTATGCTAAAGCTAAATGAAAACTCGACCAGCTTGTTAACTGCCTGATTTATTATCATCTATCTTATTTAGCCGGTTTGTATATGGGCTTATTTGAAATAATAGCACTGCAATGGAAACAATATATACTAGTATAACGGTAGCCGTGTTTTTTATGGTGTTTCTTTAATTTTTTTTATTTAGTAGGGAAATAAACAACTAATCGCCCAGAAAATATCTACTGCAGAATATTGTAGTTGTTATTATTCGTCTGACCCCAGCAGGACAAATGAATACTCCAAATAGTTGCACCCGGACTTTTTTATTAGGTAGCACCGACTATATTCCATCTCCCTTGACGCTTGCTAGTCTGTCAACCTTCTACTCCCAGTGAGTAGCTTAGTAGCTAGGTTAATGTACATTTGTTCACGGTTTGGGTAGCCAGTTTGCTGTAAGTTAGTCTACTACTTTCGACCGGATGACATAGTTATCCTGTTAAAATGTTCATTAATCCATCCTTTTCAATAGCAATTGTGATTCAACAGAGTTACGTTAATTAGGCCAGGGAAATTTCAAGTGGGCTTGACTAAAGTAATCACAGAGATGACGTGATAGACAAACGTGACAGAGTTTTGTGCTTTTTAAACTAAAAACCAACTGTTCACTTAATGTTGAATAAAGCTCAAATAAACCAACTGATTCAACACCTACAGGAGAAGAGGTCATCCTTGTTCAAGAGGCCAACCAGCACTGGCTGTCCCTGAAAAGGCACGAATGGAGGCTTCATAGTCTACTTCACATCATCTTGTAGATGGTAAGAACTTAGCAAATATTTTTAGACCTCTTGAAATTCTATTATTTGATCAATACATAGGTCTTTCAAAATCACACACTCATAGGGCTCACCAGAACACTGTAGAGGAGAACTATCAGTGCATTCTCACAAGAACAGAGAACCTGACCCTTGATGACACTCGGGAGAAAGACGAGCATGCCCAGAGGAAAACCATTATGCCAGGAGCGCTGATAATAGTTCTGATGAAGTGGATGTGGATGCATAATATGTTGGAATGGAGATTTTTTCCCTATCTTTCAATGTTTACAATTTCTCGAAAGACACCAGAGCCTGAGCCAGGCTCTCTCCCAGGGCTGTAGAAGCGCTGTAGTCACTTCTCTGCCTTCTCTCGGTCCTGTGTTTCTTATCAGCAGAATGCGTGGGATAGCGTCCAGAGCACCTTTCTATTGTGTTTGTTTAGTTTCTAGCTTGTGCTGGTTGCTGGCAGCACAGCCATGTTTTTGGGTTTCCTTTACGTGTGAATTTGGCTGTTGTTTATTGTATACCTGTAACCTGAGTTGTGGTGTGGTTCCTTTTAAGTTATGGTCACACTTCTGGAAAACGTTTAGTGCAGACAGAACACATTAAATCTAAGTTTGGTGATTTTGTATCGGCTTGTAACCACCATAGAGATTATCTAATCTACATGATGACTGGAAAATAATATCCACTGGGTAAGCTCCACTAAACATTTGGATAGACCAATCTATCCACTCCGCCTGATTCAGTCAGTGGTCAATTACTTAGTTTTATGTGTGATACCATGAACGTGTTATGTAACCTGTGAATATTCTATGCTTTTAATATTTAATTTGTACATATAGCAAGAGGACAGGAGACCTGAACGGTCTGAGGACAAATGTCCTACAAAGAGCATCAGATGCCTTTTATAAATACTGTGGCGTGCATGCCTGTTCCCACGGTGGAAATAGAATGCATTTTCAGTAGGTTTGACTCTTTTCGGAGTACTAACGTTTACATTTCTAAGTTTTACAGCTTGAGTTTAGCCCTATGCAATAAATACCTCCAAGGTTGTTTGACCCATATTACCAGAGACTGATTATTAGCTTCCCTATGCTTTGTCTGGTCTGTAATGAGGCCAAGGTTCTTTCTTGTTTCCTGTGACCGGTTTTGTGTGCAAAAAATCTGAGGACCAATTTGAAGTGGAAACATTGGATTGGATTGAGGGCTATATAAATTCTTATAAAGCTTATAAAATATAAAGCTTAATGTTTAAGTTTCAGGAAAACAAAGTTGTTTAACAAAGGTTTACATCAAACATCATTTCCATCCAAAACATAACCAGCCTGTATATTTCAGAGTGCCTTTATTTGCTTGTGTACAGTACAGACTATGTTTTTCATCCGGCCTATTCGTAGGCTTATCAGACTACAGACCAACCCATGAATAACTGGAAAATAGCTTGTACTTTTTTGGAATTTGATTTTTTTTTTCCCAAGTCACAATCCAATTTATTGTTCCAAATCGCTAGCCCATGTTTTCCAAGGCTTATTTTTTGCACCCGACATAGGCTGCCTACGATATAAAAAGGAAGCAGCGATTTGTTTCTCTGCATGTTCGTTTCAGCTACATGGAAGACTAAAAAAATGAACTAATTGGGGAGCTGACACAGTTATACCTCAAATGCCCAAGTTGATTTTTCCATGTAACCGATTCTTCTCCAGGTGCACTGCACATATCTCCGCTGTATGCCATGCATCCACACCGGCATGCAGATTAGATAACATTATAATCTTCAAATCATTTAAGATTTAATATAATCACATGTAATCACATCTAGTATGTAGAAGTATGATCTGTCAAGGGCATGTTTTGACCACAGAGCCCTTAACCCTTATCAGTGTCCATAGCCTATGGTCATGGACTGAACACGTGAATCTGCCACCTACCTATAGGCGATATACCTTTAATGACATACCTTTATTGGGATGTTTTATGACATAAGTAGCTGGCCTATGCTGTCTTTATGTCAGTCCTGTTTACTCATATATCACTCGTGTAAAATAGCACCTATCAAAAATCCAGGAATAATGCCATCAGGTCTGGACTCTGAAAACACTATTTCTCATACAGACACGAAACTCATTATCTTCAGTCTGGACAACAGACTATGGGCATCGGTTCACTTTTTATTGCCCTTATACCCAACGGGGCTCAGCAGCACCCCCTGGAAGAGCAAATAAGAACAAACTTCCAATGCTTCTAATGAGAGAAACAATTGACATATCAGGGGGGTATTCCACAGGATTATTAATTACGATGTTTCACAAAAATAATGTTAGAGCCACTTTTCTAATATCATTTAAAATTAAAATTAAAATGTACTTGTTACTTGGTGATTTCAGACGCTCTGGAATGTACCAAGATCTCCATTGCCGATATCCCACACATCATGTAAACCGTCAGTCCTATTGAAGATTGTACTCTGGACCATCTCTTATGTTTTTAAATTGAATTGGCTTTGTAATTCTAGTCTTTAACATCCTTTTAAATCAGTATTTAAGATTCCTAAAAGAGATAGAGTTAATCATAAATACTTGAAGAGTCAAGAGACAAGAGAACAAAGAGTTTTAATAGAATTCAACCCTTAACTAAATATTTTTTTCAAGCTCTGTTAAAATAATGTTGAAATGTGATGCAGGGTTCTAAGCAACAGAAAAATATTTACCCTTTTTGGGAATTGACTCATACTATCCTAAAAAGACACCAAAAAAATTTGATGACCATAGAAAAGCATCCTCAGCCTGCTGCCGTTAATTAAGGAATAAAAATCGGATAGTTTTGTATAAAAATAGATAAATTATGCCAACCTTTTTCATAGAAATAATAAATTACAACATCAATACACATCCTGGGACCTGAAAAATAAATAAAAATCACCGCTACCATTTTACATTTTTTTAGTTATAATGTACCCTAGGTGCAAAAAGAATGAATGCGAGAAGGAGAAAGATAATTGCAAAAGGGCCAAATGAGGTTTGACCAGGACGGACAACATGCAAACATAGGGTTATTGTCCCTCCCTTGTGGAGCCAAGAAATACAAAAAAAAATGTTAAAATAATTTCTCCCCCCCCCCCCCTTCCTTCAGGGCATGTGTCACTTAGGAGCTTGAAAGGTTGGGGTGAGGCATGGTCGAAGACACTGTCGTTGGGCAGTTTTGGCAGCACCTGGTTCCACCAAAACTTCTTCCAAGCTGTCTTCATGCAATGAGCATCAGTGAGAGTTTGAACTGAGGCAAGACTTGATTGAAGGCTTCCGTTTTTTCCCCCTCTCTTAGATTCGCTGCTACTGCTTTGTAATCTCTAACTGCCAGCAGCTGCCTAATGCAATCAGGGGGTGCAGCTGGGTGCAGGCTATGGTGTTGCCTGGGGGTCGTGTATCCCATGAGCCGCTATCCATGGTGCTGAAACAGGAGGCAGGGACCCAAACTGAGGGTCACTTTTACTGTTCTGTGGATACCTCTGGAGCTGAGAATTTCCCAAACAAAATAATCCAAAATCTGTAGTGACCCTAAGGGTTAAATTTGCACAAGCGAACTTCATCTGTGGGTATTTGATCATGTTCTCTTCTAGCCGCCAGTCTAGAGTCGTGACAAACCCATAGTTTCTTTTTTCCACAATTAAAAATGGTTTGTTTCTTCTTCCAGTTTTTTTGGTAACCTGGATCTTCTACATAAGTTCTGACTTCCGTCAGTATCACAGCATCACTGTTTTTTTTCTTGGTGCATTTTGGACTGTTCACCAAGGCATACAGTTCCTTGAAACACATCCTTATATTAATTCAAAATCTTGCTGGTGGTGATTGCATTCATTTTCTGTATAAGCTTTGATAATTCATAGCTTTTTTATTCCCAGTGATTACCTATATTATTTATAGGGACTGTGCGAAAGAACATTTGCCTGAGTCCATAAAAATCATCTGCAGTTTTTGGGTCAGTCTTCCATCCATAATCTTTGCCATTTTTTGTGACTGCTCATATTGAAAGTGTCCATCCTCTACTGTGTGCCATTTATTTTGTTTGCACATTTTGGATTAATAATTTTTATTTTTATTTACTAAAATTCTCGCATATTTTTTCTATAAAATGAACAAGATCGGAGTAAGTGCACAGGTCCACACTGACTGCATTGAAGCTTTCTCAGAGCAATAATTTTTACTTTCAGTTTTCAGATATATTTTCTCTCTGTTTCTTTGTTAGCAGCCTCAAGCTGTCTGTGTGTTTTAGGTTGGTCACCATCAATCATTTGCTTAATCGCATATTTATTTGTTTAAGAAGCCCTACAAATTTGTATTGCTTTTTCTAACGTCAAGTCAACGTCTCTCAAAAGCCTGTCCCTGAGAAATTCACTAATTCACTCTGAAAATTATTCAGACTTTTATAAAAGAGATTTGCAAGATACCACTCGTTTCCTTAATTCAGTCAAATGCTGGCCAATGTTATCACTTCCCTGAGTGCAAGTGAAAAACCAATACTTTTCATATGCTATTCTTGGAGCTGCAATAAGCTTCAAAGTTGCCAATTGTTTCCTTGAAATTACCTTTGGATTCATAAGTAAATGCATTGAACACCGCTAGCTCTTCTTCACCAGCCACATGGAGAAAACTCAAGCAATTTATCTTTTTTGAGCTACTTTATGGTGCATAACAAATCACTGTCCGAACCTCCTTCAGTTATTTGATTTGATTCCAATCCAAACTGAGTTCAAAAGGTTCATTTGCCTTGTTATTTTACGTCTGCATCTGAGACCATGAAGTATCCCCATAGTGTCTTTATAGATTATAATGGATACAATATCAGTGACGTATTCTGTTATACTCTTTTGTTATCTTGTTAATCTCATCTTTTTCTCAATTTGTACAAGAGGCATTGGTCAATATTGGACTGAATTTAAGGTCAGCTAGAGGCATTGATAATATATTTTTGTTCTTCAAATATAAATAGGTTAGTCAGTCTAGTCTCTAAATGTCACTAAAGCATGCAAGGGCGTGGTCAGCCCGAGAGTGGCAGGAGACTGCGGCATTTTGACACAAACACTACAAACGTGGTGAATACTTAAATAAAAGATATTTAAATCAAAACCTCCCATTCCAGGGCAAACAAAACTCAAACTCTTTAAATCATAAACCACATCCAGCCTCTTCTAGTTCTCTTTTTCTCCCTGAGCCAGCCTTGCGGGCTATTTTAAAGGGCCTATTAATGGGCGTGGCCCTCCCTCTCAGTATTGCTGTCCATCATACTTTCTCCCCGGCTTAAGGGCGTGGCTGCCAGCTGCATGCCACAGTTACATTTGTTTTAAAAGCTAAAGATCCCAGTTAAAGAGTTAAATTAGCAAAATATCCACATTGTTTCACTAATGGCATCCCATATATGACAGAAATTGTATTAAATGAGTACTTTATCTAGCAATTTTATTCTTATTCTATTCCAACTTCAAGACTGAATGTCAAAATTCACCTTGAATGAGTGACCCACGAACCAACTAATTTGGTTGCCATTGATGTGCTTACCATCGCAAACCACATGGCATGCCAATCTGAGATTTAACAAACTGTGCAAAACACAAAATAATGTTTAGCTCACCAATGGTTGCACAGATAAACTTACTTGAATATCCACACCAAACTGCCCTAATTGACCCTTCGCGAAGCCACGCCCCCTGTTGCTAAGTCCGACAAGCTGTCGGACCTGTCGGACTTAGCTTGGCTCTGTCAGTGTCTATAACTCCACTTCCTGGAGAAATATTGTTAACATTTTTGGAAAAATAAAAAAGCTCAGAAAGAAACTGACAGAAGGGTTTGGACTATGTATTTGAAGGTTATATTCAGGCTGTCAAACTGACGTGAAAAAAATAAAGATAGAAGCTAAAGCCTACCGATCACAGAGTAAAAGTGAACCACCGCATCACCTGCTGATTGGGTCAGAGGACAACGATATTAAGGATCAACACTGTTCCTGTAGAGCTGGGTAGGTCTCTATTCACTATTACAATCATTAAAAAGCAGTAGGCCTATATAACATTACATTCAGTAGTAAGTTAGCTAGCATTAGCTAACTAACATTACATTCGAAACCTGTAGTGTGCTATAATGACATTACTCTGGTTAGCTCTGCAGGTTTCTGTGCCCATCTTATCGGACTCAGACAAAGCTGTGCCTGTTGATCTTGGAGGGGTTTATCCACAGCCTACATTTTTCTGGATTTGGTTTGGGTTTTGGAAAAGGAATAAATCGTACTTCTCCCTTCAAACTCTCCGGGCAGCGATTGATACAAGTGCCCAAAGGAACAGCGTTTGAACTTATCCTGGAAAAAGTCCGCAAAAATTTTTTTGAAAATTTTGAAGTTTTGCATAGGAGTCAATGGAGCGCCGCCATGAAAGTGTCTGACCTCAGTTAGAGCCAGTCCTATACTGCACTGTGATTGGCCAGCTTGCGTATTCGGGGTGTGGGTTAGCGAAGGGTCAATTGGCCTCATTAAATCTAGATCCACCCGTTCAGTGACAAATACTATTTACAAATACTATTTGATGTGTAAATTAAATTAAAGTCTAAATTAAACTAAATTAAATTTAGTCTCTATGAAGAATAAAAGGTATTGTCAGTTTTAATTAAGTCAGAAAAAATCTAAAGAGAGTGAAACAGTACATTTCAATTAATTAGAAGAACTGCCATATATAGAACCATTAAATAAAAAATAAATGCTTTTGAACAGGCTAGCAACCATCTGGCTAACTCCACTGTTTGAAAGGAAGGACCTGCTTGAATTTAACACCTTGTTAAATGAGTAGCCAAAGACAGCAAGCTTATATTTGACTGCACACTCCTATACTTCTATGGGGCAAATAAAGTGAATGTATTTATATATCTCAAAATCCCCCAAGAGGAATTTGAAATACCACCCTTCCGCAGATGTGGATGGCTTTGGCTAGGTACGTGATCTGTTTCATTGATCTTACTTACTTGTTTTCGTAGTTCAGAATGAATCACACACTCAACTAAAGTTAGCAGAGATGGCCCTCTGGGCAAATTTTTTCGTGCTTGTAGGACAAGAGTATCCATCAATTTCATGGCGGGATATAGAAGCCTGTGTGGGTTGGCCTTTTCAGTAATAGTTTATATGAAAAAGAATGAGGTGAGAACATCCGTCACTGGAGCAAGACCCACAAATGGTTCTGTCTTTAGTTCCTTCTCAGATCGTGCGGGAGCCACAGGTGTCACGTTTTCACCAAGTTCCCACTCACATTATCACTTTTATCAGGGAATTGCTTTGGCCCACACACTTGCATTTTGAGTAATACTAAATATTCTTTATTCTGTAAAAAAGTTTTTGTCTAGTGAAGTTTATTTGTGAGTTAATTGTGAGTTCAAATTTTAACTGATTAACTTCATGAGTCTGCCGCTGCGTTTGGGTGTGGGTGCGTGAAAGACTTCCTTTTGCTAAAAACCAAAAGAATTCAATACTGATAATATTGAATTTAAAAAAAAATTCAATAAAAACCAAGACACACTAATCTTCAAAAGAGTAAAATCAACTGATTAATTGATCATTGTATGATTGATGAGTGACTGATAAAGGACTGTGTTCTTCTGCACTGCAAATTTTCCAGGTTCCATTTATTACATGGTCAGCCACAACATTACAACCTCGTTATGTTGTAGCCGGTCTTACCATTTGGAAAACAGACAGAATTTTTTTGTGTTTTTTTTCGTAGCACCACTAGCACTCCACTATGTGTTCTGTAGTAAGTAAGCAAGTCATTTAGTTTTACTTGAAGCCCCATTTTTGTTCTCATTATTTACCTGGTTTAACAAAACAGTGAACTCAAAAATACAAATGACAATAAAAAAATAAAATAAAGAATTTAAAACTCCCACAAACTTTAATAGCTTTGATTAATAGCAATCCATTTTTGGGTGTGTTTTTCCCTTTGGCATTTGAGGAAGATTAGAGCTGTAATCAAAGTCATAACTGTCACAACTATCTGGAATGTGCCTGATAATTAGTAGTACTTATTGAATTAATATGCTCACTTGTCGCATAGACACCTGTTTCCCCTCCTGTGACAAATGGATTGTCCATGGGGCACATCTGGCTGTCTATTCCCTGGGCAGTCACGATCTGTCCCTTTCCCTATTGAGAGTAAAGTTAGTGAGTGAAGGAGCGAAGGAATGGCTGTAATTTCTGCTTTCTTCAGCTCAGTTGAGGAGCCTGTGCAGGGTGAGGATCTTCCCAGTTGCCTCAGTAAGCAGTGAGATGTCAGTTGACTCCAATACTTATTGGGACTACCCAGAAGCGGCGACAGTCAAGACCATTTCCGTAATGGGTTATCAACCGCCAGTCAAAACTTCTGTATCCTGAGCATGTTGGATCCCCCACTAGATTCTGCAATGCTGTCATTAGATGCAGTGTCAGTCTATATTTGGTTAAGTGTTATTGTGGTTAATCAGTCAGAAGTACCCATGTCTGGCAGACAGGCCAGTGATGAGCCACTGCTAGTACAAAGAACTGAACATTTAAAGGTGTCAGCTCTGTCCACTAAGGAGGAGTTAGTGTGTTTTTCCAGGCCATGCAAATTTGCCTAGAGTATACCATAATCAGGTCTATCCAGCAATGCTACCTGTTATTCATGGATATCTAAAGATTTAACTTTCTGTGATAAACAATCTGAAAACCACACTAGATTAACTAGAAATAGCTGATTTCATCAGACCTGTGTCAGATCCTGCCCAGAGACTGAACAGTTGCAAATAATTTTACGAGTATGCTTGGATCCTTGGGACAACAACTACAATAACAGTTCTACAGGTATTATGAGGAAGACATAGGTGGAAGTCTAGGACGATTGTCAAAGTAGAGCTAGCAGCTGAAGAAGAGCCATACAATATTCTTAATTGGCAACCAATTCCACTGTACCATGGCAAACCTGGCCTAAGGTCAGACAATATACAAATGAAATGGATCCTGTGTATACAAAAGGTGCTGGTAAGACCCTCACAGACCAGTGGCAGACCAGCAATACTCCCATAAAGCTTCGAGTATTTTGGAATGAGCCAATAATGATCTGCCCTCGAAACAATTGAAGTCTATTATTCTGTATATTGCAGAGACTTATAGTTATTTCTTACCAATGTCCATAGAGCTTTGTTCAAAAGAAAGGGAAGCTTAAATTGCTGAGGTTAATATTGTTAAAAGCTTACTATTTCAAAGAACATGAAATACACCTTTCGACTGACATTTGACCCAGTTGTTTCATCCCAGTACAACACATATAAATCTTTCATATGTACATTTAGAATCACAAATTATTTTAATGCTTTCTCCCTTATTTGGAACAATCAATTGTGCTAATGGAGCAGAGGGAAAGGTGAGAAGAGAGACCAGTCTCCCCAAGTCCAAATTGCCGTTGGGCCTACCGTCTCTTTAACACACTGCATGCTCAGTTAGAAAGGAGCTGAGAGAACCCCTCCATTACTTTTGCACCGCAGCTGTGCTCTCCAGGTCACAATCAGCCAAGGACGTGAGCTGCGCTTAAACCAGCAAAAGGCCCAGTCAAGCCACTCAAGAAGGGCATCCAACTCAAATTTAACAATGTTTTTGCTTTTCTTGTAAATCCCTTCATGGTTTATGTGGTACATAATGGCTGCCCCATCCCTAAACCACAGATACATCGTGGACTGGTACTCAAAAAGAATGGTGGTATAAAGCGGGTGCTCCACTCAAAGCCTGTAGTCAATTTTTGGAAACAAGTTCTACGATCAGCGTATCCTCAACTCAAAATGAGCATGCGACACATTTCAATATTTGTCACAACATGTTGAGTTATGAAGTGATGTTGTTTGTTACATCAAAACACTGTGTGGTCTTGACTGATCAGCACCTCACAGAGCTCCTCCTACTGTCCCGACAAAATTCCGACCTGACTTCAGGGTGCCGGATGGATGCCCTGTGGGTTTTCATCCCAGTCAATTAACAAAATAATATGTACCAGGTTTGCAAAGCAATTTCTTATTACGTGTGTTTCTAATTATAGCTTTCTGTGCATCTATGGATGGTATGCGTGTGTTGTGTTCTAGAGAAACTACGAGCTCATTTTGGGTGTCTTTATTATGTGACCTTGTTCACGAAGAACAAACAAAAAAATGCACAACCCCATGCATGTGTATGGCTACTCTACAGTTGGTCATGACAAGCAAGTCTTGGCCAAAATAATTCTAAGCAATAACCTTTGTGCTCAATAACATATACATATGGTTATAATTCAATTTAAAAACAAAATAACACTTTCAGACCAGTAAAGAACTGAATACCAGTAGTATGACTATATCAATGAAATAACAAACAAATATACAGATTATGGATATGGCTTAGCTGGATATGATAAGAAAAGTAAAGCAAAATGAAAATTTCTCCAAATACAACGGAAAAACAATTTGTGTATATGGCCAGTTATAATCAAATTAAAACCCCCAAATAAGATTTATGTGGCAAATAATTTACCATACCTGAACATCTTAGACCCACTCAAATTTTTAAGTACTCACCCCACTGAGTTGAATGCCTAAGCAAAGTTTTCCATATTTACACATTTAAGAAGAGAAACATGCTAACACAAGGCAATAATAACATCATGGTTAAATGCTGGGCAAATTTGGCTTTTAATCAATACAGCCATATCTGTTAATCACTTAACATTATTATCTGAAAGGCGTCTGAAATGGGAAGAATTTGTGTCACTTTTGCACTAAGACCCTTTGCAGCAGTCAATATGATGGGCCTTTCTTATGCCGTGAGTAGGGCAGAGGGATAGTGACTTTGGATTGGGGTACGGCCCTAGTTCACTGTGGGAAAAACCTCACCTTTAAAACTAAGTGGATCCAATTCCCTTCTGCGAAGAACATTTTCACAATTTGTCAACCCGTAATATTTTCACATATTCATAATGTAGAAAAGCAAAACTGAGTGATTACTGTTTCACAAATGCACACATTCAGCGGGCCAAACAATCTCCCTCCTGCAGTGTGACCTAAAATGCATTCTATGTAAAATAGATTTTTAAAATTGTTTTGGTTCATATATGTTCAGACAAAGTGTAGTTAATATGGGGAAATAGACACATATATTTGATCATTAGAATAATCTCTTGCACATACCAGGATTTCAAAGATATGATTTTGTTGAAAGATTTCACGCCTCATTCTGCACACCTCTGATACACCACAACAAACGTAATGTTGGGCTAAATATGGTGTACTGGTCCTCATACTGTATTTTAGCTCACATGTTTATTATGTGTACGTAAATAGTGGTGTTAAAGTGATAGTTATGTTAAAATTTGTTAAATAATACCCCGTAGCAATTTATCAGTAATAGGCAAAGAGACCCCTTCAGTGATAACAATAATGTTTAATCCTCTGTACCACATTAAGAATCAATTAGTTTACTCATTTTCGGCAGGTTTTTATCACTGCCATTTAGCATGCACCTGATAATTATCCTGAGATAGGACTGCAGCAGCTTGACTCTGCACCCTCCATGAGTTTGTTGCAACTGACCTAATATAAACTGCTAATTACTTTAGTCTTGAAACACCAGGAACGGTCAGGAACAGTCACATGAAATTAATATTAAATAAAGTAATTCTCAAATGAATGATGCCAATGTACTTCTCTACAGCGCCGGCTACAAACTATTTGTAGTTATGCCATGAGTAGTGGCTAAGCAGAGGATTTGAATGCCTTAACCCTTGTTAACATTGTTTTCCACTGGCCACTGTAACCGGAAACAACATGCAACAGGTAGCCTGATGAGCAGTCCTAGGGCAAACTAAGACAAAGTCATAGCTGTAGACGTAATCCAGTGCATTGAAGGGTTAAATTCCAAAATGGAATGCAAACAGTGGGCTCCAGTGTCAAGCTCATCTGCCAATTCTTTAGCAGTTGTGAATGTCCCTGCAAAGCTATTGCCTGTGCGGTAATTCGGCAAATATATCTTCCTTGCATTTGGCTGTGCTACAGCTTGGGGAGATAAATGTTCACAGCCTGCAAGTTCCCTGCTGGTAATATTGATTTCAAAGAGAATGCCATAACAAACTGCAGCAGATCACCATTCATCCAGAGACATATCCCCCGGCTCTTTCTTCATTATCTGGCAATCAAAACCTTTTATCCTTCATTCCACCAAATGGCAGAAATGGGGTCAAAGTGGCATTTCAAATCCAATAAAATGTCACTAGAAGTCCAATGAAACTCCAAAAAACAGCTTGAACCAGGTATGTCACACAGCACATAGAAACGAATCTATCATCAGCACAATCTGCCAGCTCAAACTTAGCCGGGCCAGAATTTCACCAAAACATAGAAATATGGGAATTATCCACAGTTCAAATGGTTGTAAGCATCTAGAGAAAAACAAATCCCTTTCTTATTATTATAAAGTGAGTTTGCCAGTGTGACTTCATCTTCGTCCAGCACAAGGTTCCCAAAGTTCCCACCATTATAAAACTTTGTCTATGGAAAAACTCATACCGGTATTTTCATATTTTTATAGTTTATTTTTTATCAATATTGGTATGCACAAAAGTATGAGGATCTTTTGATGGCTGGTGAAGCAGCTATACGTGAGAAATAACCCAAAGTGGTAGTTTTAAACTTTGTACTCTTGTATTGATTGTACTTTTTTTGTACACTTTACATACTAAAAGACTTTCTAAACTAAAGGGAATGCCAATAAGAGTTGTGTTACAAATGAGGCTCATTAGTTTTGTTTTGTTTGGTTACAATCACGTGGTGAAGTTGTATGATGTGACTACAGCCAGCCCCTTCCCGAGGAAATTAAAGTATCTCTGTTATCGGGAAAAGGGGAGAATAGCGCGTTTGCCGTTATTGTTTGAAACGATTAGAGGAGTTGCTGCTCTTTGCTGCTCTTCTCACTACAGAAAACACTATCTATTTTATGACATAATTTCTTTAAATGTAATTAGCAGGTAAGCAAACAAAGTTTTGATTTGGCATCAGACTATTTAGACTGCGCTGTGAAACTTTGAAGGTAACTGGGAGGTTTGATTGATCCTACATTGTCTCATTGTATGCCATTGTTGACTGTATTCCTTCATCCTCAGTTCCATGAAAACTAACAAAGGCAACATCTTAGGTAGGTTGTGTTTCACTGCTAGTTTCTTCATAGAAGACATACCTTCAACATTTGTAATGAGTTTTAAAACATATTAGTCTTCCTGATAATAATAATAATAATAATTAAAACTCATTTTAAAATATCCATATGTGATTGTTATGTTGATTATTTTGATCCTAAACCCATGCTTGCTTTTACCCTAATAGACTTATAGACCCTTTTAAACACTTTTCACCTTTTAAATAGGTGGCTAGAATGGGAGATCTATGAATAGCAACATATTAATGCAATGAGTTTTATTGAGGAACTTTTGCACGGGTCGGGAGATGGCAGAAAACAAGCAGTTAAACAGATCGATAGATAGTTGTCGTTCACAGGGAGGGAAGACCGAAGATTACTTCAGGAGAGCGAGGCTGCTCAGTTCTCTTCACTAGAATAGAATAGTTGCAGTGTTAGAATAATATACCTTATCTATCCTTACTCATATTATACAGCAGTATGAAACTCCATCGATTCAGGCCTTTGTATAGCATTACACATCAAACTCCTTGATGTATTATTGATAATGTAAAATATGATCTTTTTTTTTTTTACATTCTTCTGGACAGTTTTGTAATGTATATCTGAAATAAATAAATATGTATTGCCAGAGAACTGAATAAAGTAGAATCTCAGTTTTTAACAAGACTGGTTTTTCGTGCTTTCAAGTACATGTATAAAAATCCAAGTAGTTTATAAACGGTTTGCATGTCATTAACATAACAGAATGCCTAAAATGCCATATAAGGAAGATAGACCCATTTAAAATGATTGGCACTCATGTTGATGTGATAATAAAAGGGCACTGAAAATGCTTGGAGATGGAGAGAAAGAAAGCATTTTGTTTGGGCTTGTAAACACTATTCCAAATATGATAATAGCTTTGATAAAAAAGTGATGAACAATAGGTAGTTAATTCCTAGCACCTATGGACTTGGAAGAAGTTAGAATTAGCTAATTAGCTAGTTTTAGCAATTAAAATACCCCGCTAAAGCAGTGTCGACTAGTCTATTGTTTTCAACACTGCTGTCTTGAACCCACTGATTTACTATTTAAAATAAGTCATTAGTTAAATGAAGTAGGCTACAAACTCTAGAAAATATTGCGAGTGATTAGGTTACAAGAGTATTAATTGTGAGGTTATGTGATAATGTAAAGTGATAACCGAATCATGTCACATCTTAATTGAAGTGATATTGTCATGAACAATTGCCATATCTGTCAGGTTAAAGTGTTAATCCTTCAACAAAGGCACAATTATGGCAACAAAATAATTATGGGAAAAGGACATTGTTCTAAATGTCTCTAAATGCATATTTATACATTCAGTTACCAGCAATGTCGGGACTGGAAGCCTGAATCTGGATGTCTTGCAAGTTATATACATTATTTTGTTTATTTTTGAGGCTTTTGCTCTTGAAAAAGGATCCTTGGTACAGATTGAAAAAATCCTTTTTCTGATTCTGGAAACTATAAAACGTAGTGAGAGCAGAAGACCAAATCTTGTTATCTGGAATATCATATCTGGTTTGGGAATCTCTGGGTGAGGTACGTGATGGTGGAAGCCTTTTCAAACAGTTCTCTGACAGATCAGCCTACTCCATATCAGTATCAGATGTTTGCATTGGTTATAAAAAGATCAGCATGCTTTTCATAACAGTATCTACTATTTCCCAAGCTGTAGAATCTGCATGGAGAGAATAGGTGGATCCAGAGGTTTCTTTATTTGAGATGTACTCCAACACAATGTCAAGATTTTTCTGGCCGGAATCAGTCCTGTATGTCTTAGTGGGGAGGGGAGAGACAGATTTATGAAAAAGCATCTGAAGAAGAATTTTACGCACAGCCTCTCTAGCATTAATCGGGTGACAATCACTTGAGGCATTGACATTTACAATTGTCTCTTTTTTTATTGACATCCAAGCTGTCAGAGGATAAGGAGATAGTGGTAATATCCTCCAGCTGAGCCATGACACTGTTTACAAACCGGCTTGCCTCCAAGGAACTTCAGATGTACACTGTTCCACAACAGAGGAGCATTCTTCTGACTGGTAGATAATCCTTCTGACTGGTAGATAATGACCTCTTTAGTGGAGGTGTTACGCATAAACTGGTCAGAGAGTTTCTGAAAGCTGAAAGTTCTTTTGAACTCTTAATGGTACCATTGTGGATATTTAGAGTAAAACATTTTTTTCAATTTTGATTGAACGATGTGAAAGATGTCGAAGGCAACTGAATGTATTTTTGAGCATAGTCTGTGAAGGCTGGGGAAGTTTCTCTATCTGGCTAGTCTGCTTGTTTGGTCACAGCACGATATTTCTCAAAAGAGTATTTAGAGGCAGGTGTGTTTATTCTCTTCACTGGTCGAATAAGAACTTCACTCATAGCCTTTCTAGCATTACTGAGGAACTCCTCACTGGAGAGTTTCTGAAAAGTCTTAGTTGGAAGACCAGAAGACGAAAGTTCTGCTTGACCATGTGCAATAAGGTTTTGTGGACTACATGGTATTTTCTTTTTGTAAGATATTTGGTGGCTAACAGGCTGTTGGTCTTTAGGTTTGAGGTTCTCTTTGGAGTTACATTGAGAGGTCAAGATATTAATATTTTCTGTAACAGCACCTACCAGTGATATATTTCCTTGTTTGAAGAAATACTATCAAGGACGAAAGTGACAACCTGTGCTGTGACAGAAGCCAACTTTGGCTCAATTTCTGTGGGCAATATGCTTCTCTGCCTCAGTGTCCAAGATGAAGTAGGGTTGCATCTCAGCAGACGCTGTTTGCAACATTTCTTTAGCTACCCAGGAGCTTATGATGCTTTTGCTGGCGTGGCTAGATGATATCCTTTGATGAGGCTAAATTGACATGCCCCACAACTTTCCCCACAATGTCATATATCAGTTTGGAGAAACAGGAGGCAGGGATGGGCCCTTTTAAATACTGGTCTTAAAATTTAAAAGGGATATTTACATTCCTTAAGTCTACAATATCAAGATAACATTTGCCATCTTTTCAGCTGATAAAACAACACAAAAATCTTTGAAAATTATTTTCTTCTTGCCCCATATCTATGGATAAGCATAAACATGTATTATTTAATTATATTATTAGATCCTTAAATGATGGAACTAGAAATATAGGTAGCTTATAATACATATTTTTTAATTATGTATTCTGAAGCGCTAAATTGTGCTGCTCTAACCTGTTAGATAGAGGGTAGGGTAACAGAGTGTGTGTGCTGCCGTCTCTCCTCTTTGGAATCTCTCTGCCACTGAAATGCATAGGGCAGTCAATTATGTTGGTTTCCATTGTGCGGCGAACGCTGTCAGGAGAATCTTCATGGTATCCTCTATACAGAGTTTGGCCAACTCTGCTTTCGTCATCTAATGTTCACAAGACAGTGTTAGAGGGAGGAAAGAAATACTTTTTTTTTACTTACTTTTTTTGAGCAATAAAGAATTATACAACGGTAGCTAGAAGCCATCAAAGATGGAAAGCCTTCTCATAATTTTTAAATCGCTGTTTAAACATCCTGTGAATGTTTTTGTTTGTGGAAGAACACTGAATCCTCTTGTTTGAACAGAGGCAGATTGTCTGACATACTGTCTATCACACAGTTATTTAAATTAGAAGTTAAACTACTAGTTCTTTAATAAATCCTGCCTGAGGAACTCACTCTATCATGCATCCCCTCACGAAGAAGATTCCACTGCCTGAAAAAATGTATTTTCATTAAATACTCGTCTCATTGTTCTTCACAAAAAGATTCTAAATGATGTAAGAGGAAGCTTTTTTTCCATGATGACATTCAACGATGAAGAGAAACATACTCGTCAGTCAGATGCTGAAGAAACAATATGATTGGAAACAACCTTTGTGGATCCATGTTGGTCCTTGTAGAGACCTGTGAGTGTAACAGATATGATTGTACACTTTATTCTGCTTTCTGTTTTTTGTTAAGAATAAGCCCAGTCATGAGCCCCAATTTCTCCAGTGAGATGTGAGGTCCCTCTGCACGGGGATGACTAGTGTTTGACAGACTAGAGTTCAACAGACATTAACTGGGGTATATGATCCGAGATAACAATATGACAATAAGAAGATAGTTTATCTAATACACACAAGACAAAGCACACGAGATGTGCCTTCCCTCAGAATGAGGACAATAGTTAATGGTCGAAGATGCCCTTTTGACTTTGGTTAACATTTCAGACTGCCATAGCTTGTCCTATGCCCTTATCTGTGTTGAAAACTTCCATTCCCAGCTAAAGACTGTAAATGTTAGTAAATTTAAAAATACAATTCTAAATAGTTATTTATGTTTGTTGTTGACAAATATTTGTATTTACACAGGAATTTGGATACCAACCCAGATGTACGGCCTGCACTGCAAGAATAAATGAGTGAAAGGTCTTAAGTCTCTAGTCAGCTGAATTCTCTAGCCAGCACAGTGTGTGTTAACCAAGTTGTAACTGGCCTGGGGAGTATTTCAATAAGCGAAGTAAGCAAGGCTAACTTTGAAGCTCTGCTCTGGATATTCGGCTTCACAAAGAAAGGTTTATTAACAAGCACAATACACACGTTATCGCTCTCTTTCTTCGTCACACTCCCCCTCTCCTTTTATCACCTCCCAAGGGTGGAACCACCCCTACCCCTGAGGGGGGGAACCACCACCTCCACATTCACTTCCGGCCCAATTCATTCCTCCACCACATTCTGTCACCCCACTACCAAATTCCCTTCCCCCTGCGTGGTCTCCCGCCCTTACACATAATTATACCGCCTCTGGCGGATGGGCAAACCTCACCCCTGAATGTGGGGTAGCCCCTCCCACTCCCTCTGAAACCCAGGTTGCTACAATATATAATATTTTTCAATATCCCAAACAAGCCTCCAAGTGTAGCAAAGGTCGTTGAGAACTAGTTCTTCTCCTGAGCACATAGTTATAAAAAATTGTCTTGATTCACTGAAAACAAAGCAATACTGCATGAGTTTTATATTCTTCATGAAATCTCTTCAGTTCCAACGAATGGTTTGCTTAGGTGTTACAAACACAGACTTTACTGATTGCAGGTGGCAGTGAATCAAACTAAAACGTATTTGTGTTCTAAAACTGAGCACACCAAGTCAGGGCACCAAACTCATATCGTAATGAAATGTTTAAATGTAATTAGTTTAACTATACATATCAAGAAATATTAAAATGCTATGGAATTCTTGGCTTGCAATTTTATTAGACATATACTTAAATAAAATGATAAATGATCCATCATACTTATTGCAGATCACTTGTTGACATTTGAATAACGGCAGTTGGAAAAATGTGTAATCATATCAATAACATTAAAAAAATTAATATATTTTAAAATTTTAATTGACCTTAAGCACTCAAATGATCCAGGTTCGTGCTGCACTTAACGGATGCCACTTTAATATGTATAATTACTTTTAATATGCAATCAATTATTTTAACGTCAGCAAAGTGTTTAATGAAAAAATTGAAATAAAATAAAAACGGTGGTAAGACTGTATTTTTCAAAGATACAAAATTTTAGTTCACATATTTGTGAGTAATTTTTTCGCTGACATTTCAAATAAAAATGTACATGGGGTCATCGGAAATTAATAGAGTCAACAATGAAGGGGGCTTAACTCGGGATGTGAAGTTGTCCAATTTTTGCTGTTTTTAGTATAGGTAGTTTAGTAATGTTTGCTTGTTAATTTACAAATTATATATAAATTATAATAGAATTTATTTACATAGTTCAACAATCCAACATATGAGTAATTCTATACCTCAGTTTTACCAGTCCTTAGATGTTTCACATTTGTAGATCACAAATTTAAAAGCTATCAGTTTTTTTTTTTTTAGACTGTTACGCTTCTGATAATGTGAACCAGTGTTGATGACAGAATTCGTACATTATTACGTAACATGGGTGTTTTTGTGGGTTAAACAAAACTGTGGCCGTTATGCTCAAGTACAGTCAAATGTTATATTCTCAGTAAAGATCGATCCAAATATTCAGTCTTCGCCTAGTAAAAAGCATTGGTGGTTTTATCGGAACCCAGATTAAAAAGGTTTTGTGGAGGAAATGAAGACTCAATTAGTTTCAGTAAGTACTCTCAGTACCTTGTTCATGGAAACAAATTCATGCTTTCTTGAACAAGTTCATGCAAAAAACAAAACAAAAAAACAACCTGAACAATAACTGGGATAAAATGATTTTTCAATCACAAATTAAGCTGCTTATTTTTACATTTATTATTAGTAAATGTATAATTAGCCTTGACAACTATGCTTTCATCACTGGGAAATGTGCTCTCAGCCGTCTGAGTTAGAGTTTACTTCTTGTTCATATTCGTCAACATCCTTTTGAGCCTTTCATTTTAGGGTTTAACAAAGTTGCTACTTTTTAGAGATGTGAAGAATTGGAAATTTCATCTGCAGCATTTCTATTAAGCTGTAAGAACAAAGAAATGTAAATGCACAGTGCATATAATACATTTAAAAATATTTCAGAAACATGAATGAGCCTTTTCTTTTTATGGAATTAGTAGGCCCATTGAATATATAAAATCCTACCTCAGCGATGACGTCTGGGTCATCAGAACCAACATGCAACATACATTAAAGTATGTAAAAACTGCAAGGCGGAAACATTTATTATAAGTCAGCATTAATTTAACAATATGTAATATGCAAATCCATAACATAGTACATGCCAGAGAAAAAATCCATAATCTTAACTAAGCAATTTCTTCTTGAGTGACAATGCCTGTTGAGAAAGTTTGGCACTATGCCGCTCTAAGGAAAGATTCTGAAATACTATTTAAACTCTTTAATGTAGCTCAGATTCAATGCATATGTAAAGCCTAGAAGAATGCTGCCTTCCTATGCCACATTACGAAGACCAACAAGTACTACTGTGCCCTCTGTGCTATGACATCCTCTGGACTGTCACCCTCTGAGGCACCTTGCTTGTAGATCGCATAGACTTTCATAATGTGTTGCGCCAGGTCCTGCAGGATATTGTCACACATCATATCCAGAGACAGTGGAGGTGAGAAACGTCAGCTTCTTTTAACATAGTGTACATATGTTCATGGTAAATATGTCAGGCTAAATGTGATCTGCCTAATTAACTTAATCAAAATCAAGAACTATACACTAACTATGTACAATGATGCTTCCTTTGCCAGTTACTCAACATGGTTCAAGATGGGCTGTGCAGATAAAAGGTATTACACGCTACATGTTTACGGCTCTGCTGCCGGTATATAAATGGAAAATCTAGACACATTAATTTACCATCCTAAAAAGGTGCATAATTAATAAAGCAGAAATATCTAGATC
>JAOVYW010058462.1:0-12297 GCA_025775045.1 Hiodon tergisus | reverse complement strand
AAGCATGATTTTTATTTATTTAAAGAATATAAGTATAGCCAAACATATAAATAGAAAGTAAGAACCACAGCTTAACCAAAAAAAAATTTGAAAGCAAATTGCATAATATAATAATTTTACACTCTACAGATCAGATTTTTTGAAGAATAACACACTACTTAACATGTTGGTCCATATGAAATATTATCTCTCAAAAAAAAAGGAAAAATGATTAACAGTATTACAACACTGACAGTAACAACAGCTAGGCAAAAGCAATGGAAATTTGTCAAAGAATATGGCTCATGAAAATATTTTTTTTTTCGGAGTTTGTTCAAAAACTAAATTATACAAATATAAAACAGCACTGAGGGTGCTTTTTAAATGGGACGGTAAACATTATAATGGTATAATGGTCCACAGTGAGACCATCTCACGCTGATCGCGGGGCTACTGAGCAAGTGAACTGGGATGACGCTTCCTACTTCCTCCCTCGTCTCTCCAGCTTGCTGTATTCTGACGAAAGGCCTTGGACTAAAGGCTAGGAGAAGGAGAAGGAGATATTGTGGCAGACAGAAATGACCAAAAGGAAGCATTTGAATGAGCTTACAGGTTAAAGGGTAAAGCAGTGCTAATCATTCTCTACATCTTACCATGTAAGTGTCGTGCTGGTTCTGGATGAGATTCTGTCTGTCGGATGCTGAGCCATAAAAGAGACATAGGGGGTTGGATTTAATTGACTCTCTCAATAATACATTAGGATATGCAATCCTAATCTATGGGGATAAACTTGTCTATTAGTATAATAGTTCATAGTGATACACAATACTATTGCTATATAATGTATACAGTGTCATATCAAAAATGAGAATAGTCCTGGGAACAGGCCAGGTTTCATGAAAGCAGAAATTGGTTCCATATTACCCACAATTTGTTGTTTCTGAAGTGGCTGGATGAATTAAATTATTTAATAGGACTGTGATCTTAACTTAGTGCGTGGGGAGCTGGCTGACTAATCAGGTGACGCAAGATCATGGGTCACTCACCTTTGCTACCACTGTAGGCCGTGTAATTGGTTTTGGAGGCAATGAAGTACACAGCTACCACTATCATGACTGAAGCCACCAGGTTCCCTATGGCTATCCCTGCTGCTGTCCCAGCATCCAGTTCAATACAGTTGTCACAGGCTGTAAGAATCCCATAGAGGGGATTGTATAATTATGTTACATCAGGTAAGGTAGACAGAGTCTTATTTTTAATTGTATTCATTTACAACCAAAGCAGGACGACTAACTTAAGCCCTTGCTAACTAGAGCATTGGCTGTAGTGCAGGCTGGTAATTTATTAGACATAATAATGTTGGAAATAGAATTGAGATTTTAAAAAGAAAGGTTTACCACACCAATTATTGGCAACTAATCTGGGTTTAAATCCAATGGAGGGAACACATCATCCCGTTCCCCAAAAAGTGTGCACCAAAGACATCCTGTGTTCCAAGCTCTTTTTCTGGAAATTTTAAATCCTCTATCCCACTTCATTTGATGCATCCAGAACACACCCTCAAACAACATGCAGAATGTCTTTGTAATGTCTACACAAAACCTCCCTACTGTAAATATACCATCATACACAAGCAAGTTAAATTGCGGAGAGAAAATTGAATTAACTCATGGCTCTACTTATTGTAGGTCCTAATTTGAGGGTATGTGGTACTTACTGCGAAGTTTCATGTAAATGAGTGTATCTTCCCCACATTTGTATTCTCCTGTTTTGTCATCGGTGTAGTCCAGAATCATTGTGTTATTAGTTCCACCCATCCAGCCATCTTCACAGTTCATTGTGATTTTTCCATCAGATTCTTTTATATTAAATTTTAATTCTGTCAAACCAAGGGTGCAGTCAAGAGATCCGTCTTAACACCAACATCTCTCTCTCTGCCTCTTTCCTGACGTATCTCCCAAGTTCTGCAGTAGCTTCTGTAGCAGTTCCGCAAAGGACAGTGTATTATCCTTTTGCGATTCAAATTTGTGTGTACAAAAATTTAAACAAAAGATTTGATGTGGTGATACATTTTTTCTGAATGAATGTGAATCATAGTTGAAACAAAAACTGTGATAACATAAACATACAAAACAAAACAATTTTACTAACTCAAACAATAAAGCACTCACAACTGCAAATATGTATATTACAGGTTGAGCATCCCATATCCGAAGAAGTGTTTCGGATTTTGGAATATTTGCATATACATAATGAGATATCTTGAGGATGGGACCCAAGTCTAAACATAAAGTCCATTTCATATACACCTTGTACAGTACACGTAGCCAGAAGGTTATTTATACAATATTTTTTATTTTAATTAAAAATCCGTACTTACGAACAGACTGCCATAAAGCCCATTAAATTAAAAACTAAAGACAAATGGTTCATAGTAACAGTAACTAGTTCTGCGGCATTGGAGGTTCTTCGGCATGAGCTTATCGCCAGTCTGTTTCGGATCACTTGGAGTTAGCATTGCGTTCCGCCACATTGTATTTGGTTTTATTAATTTTCTCTTTGGAAGTGTTTCTTAAGTGTTTATTATGCATAAAAAAGTCAAATATATAACCAACTAAATACTAACCGTACGTACGTGATCCGACTTGTATACAAATTTGAATTAAAGACGGACTCGGGAACGGAACTCTTTCGTAACCTGGGGACTGCCTGTATTTTTGTACCACAAAGCAGAGAATAAGCAAAAAACACATTCAAAAATCCCTCTTAGGTCTGGCAACAAACTGACCCCATATGGGCAAGTGGAGTCATGTCTGGAATTTTCTGCTTGTGGTGTCATGTCGGCGCTTTCTATTTCTAAAGTTTTGTATTTTGGAGCATTTCGAATTTTCGGATATGGGACGCTCAACCTATATATGAATAATAACTTTAAAAAAAAAAAACTATATTATGAAAAATATACTGGCTCCCAAGGCCCTGGAGCAATTGGGGAAATATAATCAGGTTGACTGCAGAGACTTTCTTATTTCTTGTGTCAAATGCATGTAGATTTTTATAAATAATTACATCCTTACAAAAATAATTGTCAAGTCAGACTGTGGCTCATGCATGATTTGCTTTCTGTGAAAAAGATTTTCAAAAATGATGACAGTGAAACATGCATGTAGGTCTGTCTGAATCATTCAATCCTTAATCGGACATTAGTTTTATGGACAAAGGGGGGAAAAGCAGACTATGGCACATACATACCTTTATTGCCTGCAATCCCTGTGGAAAATAATCACAAATTGTTATTGTGACAATAAAAAGTCCTTCAGGCAAATAATTGTGTTACTTACTTTGTGTAACCCTTAACTAAACCAATGAACATCGCTTTTTATCTGTTCCTGCTATAACAATAATTTTTCAATACACACATCAGTGCTACTTTTTTTATTATCAATTTTCCATAAGCTTAAAACAAATTTGCAAACGAAAAAAGTTATTTTTTTACTGGGTCTCCATCAAAAAAAAGCATTTCAAAATTTTAACTCAATGCTTTAAATAAGATTTCCTATAAAATACTGCAATTTTTTAAAAAGTAAGAAATTGTTTATTTATACCTTAAGTTTAACCAGCATACAAATGTTGTTTTCCACATAATAATAATATTATGGAATCATGTCAAGCGTATTTTTTCTTGTGGTTATCAAATCTGTTGACGTGACATTAAGGGCTCTGGGGCCGAAAATACTTACCGGCCAGATTCCACATGAACAAAAGAATCCCCAGACAGACAGTCCTTCCATCCATTCTGCTCACGGTGTCTTCTCGCTGTTCCTCTTCTCAGTGATTATCCTTACAAGTCAAAAGGACTAAAACTGGCCTGTAAAATGAAAAGGAAAAAACTGAAAGACCTCTGCCTTGGGAGGATTCCCCACAGCGTCACCTGCCTCGGATTTATAATAACATCCCCCAGAGAAGATACCTCTACCTTCATCCAGTGGCCCCAATATTGCCAAACGCCATTTTCTCATTTCATCTGCCATTTTAGACACACATTCAAAAGTCGTCTCCATTCTACCTCACCACAGTGTTTATCTTTTCCAGCATCAGTTTGACTAAAAATCTTTTTTTGAGCTTTTTTGAAGTACCTATGGAAAATATCCTCTGTAAAATAATAAACTAATGAGTGAATGAATAAATACTTTTTCCATTTTTCCCCCTGTGAAAACTAATTTCAAAACCCTTCCAATGGTTCTGTTTGTCTTGACTGTGCTTAAAATAGGTTCTACTTGTGTGTTATTCATCTTGCTCGAGATAAAAAAAAAGAGCAAAAAAAGCAACCTGGGTATCTTGGAATGCATAGTAGACATGTTTAATATTTAATTATTCACCCTTGAAAATGAGCCTCGTTTGGCAATATTAGGGCCGAGCTAAAGGTGCATTGAAAAATGTATATTCTATTCTGTCGATAAATGTGTATTGGCATTTTTCTCTCTCCATGCTGATATATTAATTTGATATGTTATATGTTAGGCATTATAAACACTGAATTAATCTAAAAATGTATATGTTAAAGAATCAGGAGATGAAGGACATACCTTTACGTTCCACCTTTCTCTTCGTTGTTCCTTTGTTGTCTGAATGACTGTCTGCACAGCAGAAGCGACAGTGATTGGCTGCCTTCTATCAGTAGGTGTCAGTGCTTCCGGAATTTTTTTGAAATGTAAAGAAGAACATGGCCCATTGCAAGCTTTCTTTTCTAATTTGCTTAAAGCCAGGACTTACACAGACACCCCTAATTTAGCGGTGCTGTTAATGGTACATCGTCATGGCTTATGAATGTTCCTGCTTTAGATCTACCCACTCTACAGACCCTTGGCATGGTTTCTCTCCTGAAAGGAGAAGAAAGTTACAGCAAAACAAGACAAAGAGTAGCTCCCACAAGCTGTTTCCTGCCAGGTAACGGTAGACAACTGTGACCTATAACAGGCACCTGTCTAGTACTTTCCCCCCCCCCCACATGCACACACACCCACACAAATACAGAACACAAATAGAAAATGCAAACACAAACAACAATTTATAAAACCTTTTAAAAAATTATAATAATGCTGCCTTGGTACCCTGTCTTGCCCTGAACCTCCATTAACGCCGCATAAGCACAGCACACCAGAAAGCACAATTCTCACATTTCCGCTATCTAATGTGCACCAAGAATACTCAAAAGGGCTTCTTCCTTGAGCTTTCCGCCTCCTCCATAGTACACAATGTTTATAAAAAGTCTATACCCTTGAAACCCTACCCTTAAAAAACCAAGGGATTTTAGCCATGATAATAATAAAAAATCCTATTACCTGATTTCACAAGTTATTCTAGCAACCCCTGCTGTCAACAAATATGCCTCAACACCCTATTCTGGGTCTCTAGCAGCACCTACCTCAAATCATTGGTAATCATTGGTTATTGTATTGGAACAAAGCAGTCATAAGTAGATGTGAATTCAATACCAATCTTTATTGAAATATCAAGAGTTGTCCATCTGGTTATGTATATGTGCATTCACAGTATATATTAATCAATATAAATATATCATTTTACATACAAGATCATTCTCATATTTAAACCAAAGGTTCACATATACCATTACAGTTCAAGCAAGGGTTCTCACTAAATCAGTAAATCACATTAAACAGGTCCAGGGTCAGTGCATTAAGGGACCATCTATATACACTGACCTGTGTATACAGATATTCCCTTAATGCACTGACCCTGGACCAGTTTCAGGTCTTTGTACAAACCCTTGGTGCTGAGTTGGCTGATCAGGGGGATCAGGGTTGTAATCGACTAAGGGTGATGAAGTCAGAACTGACCTAGTGCAGACAGTTGCTAAATGGGAGGGGTAAAGTCCCATTATATGTGGCCATGTTAGGCTGTTCCCCTACTCTGCCAATCTGGTGCACAGGCATTAAACAACATGAGATAAGAGAGGCCAACATCAGAAGGCGATTCCCAGTGAATCAAACTTCTATATTTGTGCTCTTGCATCCTGCAGGGCCGGACACTCTAAAACGTGTCTGCAGATCGCAAAATCACGATTGGTGGAGCTATTGATTGGTTGAGTGGTTAGTTGACTGACTGACTGACTGACTTGCTGAGGCATCTTGTTGGACAGACAGGGCTGGGTAAGTCAAAGCCAGATTTCGTCGCTACTCATGCTGTTCACTTTGTAGATGTAGCCCACCATGGGGAACCGGGCAAAGCCTACAAAGACACACACAGACACATACAAAAACCAACATACACACAGACACAATAGCTTGTAATGATGCCTACTTTAGCAGTAAAGGGTCTGAAAGAACTGTAATTTCGGTAAATCACAGTGAAATCAAGACTAAGATTAAGTATCAGGAGTAATTTCCACTATGCCTGTAGGTTAGACTTCCAGGTAGGGTGTATTAGAACATTTTATGCACATATGGAGGAATATGTGCTTAATTATACATAATTTATGAAATTATACATACAATATCTGCTTTTCATAAAATTATTATTTAGGAACACGACAGTAGCTAATTGAAAGAAACAAAAACAAAGCTAGGGGAGCTCCTTATCTCATGACTGCAAACAGATATATGGAATAAAGTATGGTCCACCTTTTTAAAATGAATTATATTGATAACCAGAATTTATTTCAGGTATTCAAGTTTTACAGTGTACAGTAGATGTGCTGTGTTCTGTTAAGTGATATTGAGGGAAGGAGTAAATTAATTTGAAATTTTCTGAAATTTAATGGTTACATATTTAATGAACATACAAATAAAATACAACTTACAAATACGAAAAAAAAAAATTAATTTGCTGAATAAGAGCTTTTACCTGCAAATAGGCGTATTTGGAATACTGCTATTTCTGAACATGCGCATATTTATTTTATTTGTTGTCTTCTGTATTAGTGTGTCAGTAGAATTTCAGTATTTTCTGAAAGAACAAGGAGTTCTGCAATATATGGAATGGCCTCCACAGAGCCCTGATCTCAACATCATCGAGACTGTCAGGTATTACCTGGACAGACTTCAACAGGGTGTGATGAAGGTATGTTAACTGAAACATTGGTGCCAGTGGGCTCGAGCTGTTTCCTTTGTTTACTGTTATTTAACATTTTTACGGAACACTAAGAACTACATATTTCCGACTCTTTATTGTATTTTTCAGGCCTTTCTCTTCTCGATAATGTGACTTTATCATTTTGAGCCCCACCTTGACTGGAGTGCAGAGCAAGTTGCTTATCATGTGAATGCCCGTTCAGTCATAATTACAAGAAAGTGTCTCATAATGAGAGGTTTTGAGTGGAATCCGCAGTTCTCGTAACCCTAAAATAGATTTAAACTTGGAGATAAGATCACTGACATTTCACTATTAAGGTGGTATTACTGATTCCATATTACTGGTGGAAACAGGCTTTCAATATTTAAAGAAATTGCTACCAAAGACCATTGCTCCACTTTTAGGTTAAACTGAAATATCTAATATATAATACTTCGAGGTCACATAAAAATTAGACCACCATCACCAGATTTTCATAACAAGAAGTCCAGTCAGAGGTTATACAATGTAACCGAATTCAATTGGTCTGATTTTTGACAGACCTCTGGCAGCGTAGGCAGCTGACAGGTCATGCTCTTCCTCTCCCTCTTTCTTCCTCCCTTCTGGATTAAACTGCCTTTGCGCCTGTCTGACTGCACACATGGAAGAATCATACAAAAGGTGACAGGGTCAGTATCTGTGCCCCTCCCAAGGTCCCCCCCGTGATCATCACTCACTGTCACAGTTTATGTTTTCAGTCAGTGTCATTTTGTTGAAGTGTCTGTTTCTCTGTTTCCGCTGTGCCCTGATCAATGTGTGCGGTGCCTCAGGGTCAGTCCTGACAGTCAGTTATGACCATTGGCTCTCATTGCTTCATGTCTCTGTCAAGATGTGGAGGCCCCCAGCACAGCAGCAATTCTCACCTTTACAGAGGGTGTTGAGGTCATTAAGCTGCAGGTTGGAGGGCAGAGACATGTTCTCCCGAGGAAGGTACACGCTATCCAGTTGTACCCTGGGAGACTCACTGACAGAGGATATGCTCGCACACACAAGTTCAAAATGAATATCTACACAGGAATACAAAATGACTAATCAAAACGAATATGGTCAGCAGCATAGACCACGCACACTCGCTTACCTCTTGGGCATGGTGGGTATGGTGATCGCCACTGGTTCCTCTGAAAACAATGCGATAATGGACACATAAAACACATATCAGCTTTCCAGTTCTCTCACTTTCTACTACCTCCTCACTTTGCTGCCCTCTCTCAATTTATTGTTTCTGGTGTTGGCTATTTGCAATACACCTCAACCACTGCTACGGCCCTTTCCTTTCTTACCCACGTCTTTTCCCTTGTTCTTGTGGAGCAGAAAAAGTAGTAAGAGGGTGAGGATGAGAAGCGTGACAAAGCCAATAGTGCCCCCTGTGACGATTCCCAACATTGGCACTTCCACTCTAGACTGCAGGAATTCTAGATCAGGAGATAGAGAGATGAAAAACACAGAGAAACCCAAAGAGACAATTGAGACAATAGAAATAAATTTTTTTGAAAAACCTGCAAGTGTGAGGTTGCTCTGGACGGCACCCAAACTATTGTTGGCATTCACGGAGACATTTCCTGATAGGCTCCTCAGCGTAACCTGCAGTGTGTGATTAGTCAGCCATGGGTAGCTGCGTGAGTCCAGGATGAGGAAATCAGAAGTATTTGCAACCAGTTGCCCAGACTGGTCCATCCAAGTGATGGTGGCGGGGGGGTTGGACCGAACCAAGGCGAAGAGAACCAAGGAAAGGCCAGGGTCAGAGGTTTCACTATAATGCGCATTTAGTCGCACTATCTCTGGCTGAACTGCATGGTAAGGGAAAGGCAGAAAAATAACAGGAAATATTAGGTACTAATGTGATCACTACCCCAGGGTGTGGTAAGTTAGCATTTTCAATACGGTGGGGCAGACATGATCTCCAACAATTTTTGTGCCTCTGCTCAAAAACAATTTTATACACACAGCTGCCAATATTATTAATTAAATAAAATTACAATACTCCACATTATTATGTCGTTCTATCCATTTATGATACATGAAACATACTGAAAGCATTGGCACCTCCAAATTGCCAGTACAGTCTACAGGGTTAAAAAATTGTATCAGTGGTGACCTCAGAGTACATACAGGTTTTACTCTATATTTTTTGTGTTGGTGTTGGGGTGAGCAGTGGGATGATGAGATGCGCTATGGCCTGTAGTTATAAATGGAGCTGGAGTACACTTACATTGCACATTAAGGGTAACGGTAGCATTGTAGCTCTGTCCACTCTGGGGGTCAGAGATGGCACACACTAGCTCTCGGTCCCACTTCCTGGCACGCAGGATGAATGTACTGTTTTGTTTAGACCTCGCCTCCAGCACTCTTGAGTCCTCTAGTGATGTCAACACCAACTGCCTTGTGCCACTGTCTGGCAGCTGCTCTTGTTTCTCCCCGTTTAGGTACCAGGTTAGTAAGGGCGGGGCTTGAGGGTTCCAACTCTCTGATTGGCAGTTGAAGAGGCTGGTGGAATTCTCTCGCAGTGTCATTGCAGAATGTGGCAGCCCGTTAATTTTGGGAGAAGATTCTATTGCTTCTGTGCATTTGTTTGGTGACAGAGAGGGATATATGAAGAGACAAATAGAATCGTAAACTTACAAACGCATTACTTATAGTTACAACTTTTGTACTTTTATTACAAGCATTAGAATTTATTTTATGCAGCCCAAACAAAGAGTTACATTTGTGGCAATAAAACTGCTATATTACATATATACACTCAGTGGCCTGTTTATGTTTTACCAATCTAGTATCGGGTCAGACCCCCCTCTGAACAGCCTGAATTCTTCAGTGCATGACTTCTACAAGGTGTCAGAAACATTCCACAGGAATGTTGGCATGTCTGGTACATATGCTGCAAATTGGAAGGCAGAAAATTATTTGACATTCAGTCAACCATAAACTGAATGTCCCGATGCCTGTCTGTCTGATTTAAATACACTGTCTGTAGGAGCAATACATTTTCGTGAACCTGTGCACCTAATAAACTGGCCACAGAGTTTATGCAATGTAACCTTTGTGTTTTTACTATATTTAGTTCTGATTCTCACCTGTTTGGACCCAGGCCCAGGTGTGCAGCAGAAGTACTGCTGTGTTCAGTCCCTGGTTCTGTCCCACACACTGCATGCTGAGTTCTACAGCACCACAGAGCAACACTGATCTGCACTGATACATGCAAAAAACAAAGAGACAGGTACTGACAGAAAAAGAAACTAAAAGGCAAGAAAGATGGAGAGACAGACAGCAAGAGATGGACTAACAGGGAAGTACTGACTAACAGAAATTATCAGACAGGCACACAGTAAAGAGTAAGAGGCAGGCATTAGTAAACACATACAGATAGGGTGTGATATGCAGACAGTGCGTGAATTTTTCACACAGACAGGTGTAACGACAGTAAGAGGAATGGACAACGAAAATTAATAATAGACAGATGTAATAACTGAGTTATAGAGTCCCAGAAACAAACTGGTGGAAATGATAGATAGCATGCTGACACAGTGGCAGGAGGTAACAGAAACACAAACACTTCCACATTAAAGATAAAGTTTACATGCAACAAACTACAAAATAATCTAAGGCCAGAAGATCCCCTCAAAATTTATCTGGACTGGTTAAAATAAAATTGCCTGTTTGTGAGGGCCATGCTAAAATATCAAATGTCAGAAAAAAAGGCCCACTCAGGAACAAAAAAATATTTTAAGTAGAGCAACATGCCTTGCAACAGAAAAACAAAGCAATAAATTCTAATTCAATCAAAAGCCACTTGAGCTAGAAATCCATTATAATTAAATGCACATACAGACTACACACAAGCACACTGAGTAGATACTAGGCCACAATATCCAATCCAATTGTTCATGTTTTCATGATAGACCGACACATTTGAATGGATGAAGTAAATACAAATGTAAATGAATGGTTGCAATAAATGCAAGACATGCACATCACCTGGCGTACATGAAACTGACATCCATCTACAGAAACACAAACACACACATTATCCCTGCCTGTTTTTACCTGCCTACAGTCCGCTGACAGAGAAGAGATTCAGCCTTGGCTGCCCTCTTGCATGCCGTGCACCTCATGCAAAGGCCCTCCGTGGGATCGACTGCAGGAACCGGACTGGCTGCAGCTACCCGGGCTCACTGTCTGACGCAGGTTGTCCTGTCAGCACACAGGGAGAGGGAGAGGAAATACAAGTGTAGAGCTGGCGGTCTATTGATCAGAGCCAGAAGTCTCCCTCCTAACTCTTAACAGTGACATATAAACCACTATAAAATGACAGCAGAGCAGGAGAGTATGAATGAGCCAGGGAGAGGAGTAGAAGCAACCAGTTTATTAGTCATTAGGAAGTGGATTCCCTTCATTTATCTATCAATCTCCTCCTCTTTCCCATACCCCTCCCCCTTGTGTCATTATGCCCATGCTCTGTTAATCTAGTCTGAAGTACCTCTGCAGTGCAGATTCACACAGGCAGAAGCAACCGCTCACCGAGTCCTGCAGTACCAAAGCCTGACGACACAACTCTCCCAATCCCACAGACACACACCGTGAACACCAAAAATATCCAAGAACCCAATTTATTACAAAAATAGGTAGACTGGACCATTGGTGTTACAACTGGAAAGGAGCCATTAGAAACTACTGATTTAAACAACTTATTTTTATACCTTCACGTCTCAGAGGAGGAGCTTAAGTGTTGAAGATGACATCCTTCCTGTATAATCTTATTCATCATTGTCCAGATATGGTGCATTGACTTGGTGCCAGCTCAACAGATCCCATTGGAAAGCCAAAAGGTAGGTCACACACAATATTACAACCAATACAATGTGCCAGATGACTAATAGGCATCTCCCGTACTTATACCCTGTTCAGTTTAACACTTGACTTATCAGTCATTAACCAAGTGTTAATATGCCTAGTGCTCGCTGGTATACTTTTGTTCAGCATGCTGGAGTGTGCATACATGTAAGCACAGTAATAATGTATGTTGGTACATACAGTGTTTATTTAGAATGCATTGACACACAGCACACAGATAAATGAAAATGGTACCAATTGCAATAAGCAACACATTAACTTCAAACACCCTTAACGAAACCTCAAATTCACACCTTCAAATTGGACACTGACTTCACACATTTTTTTAAATTACTTTTATTT
>JAOVYW010058451.1:0-22740 GCA_025775045.1 Hiodon tergisus | reverse complement strand
ATCTGTGGATTGTTCTGGCCATCAGAGTTGCTTGTTTCTCTTGAGAAAGTTGGCAACCATGACAAGAATGTGTTAAACATAATTATATTGCGGTACATTAACGATTTGTATATAAAATGCAACTTTTTCAGTGCAGTTCTTCATATTTTTAAGATAAAATTGCTATTTTAGCTAATATTGCTAATATAGCTGCTGTCTTATTTCATTAGATTTTTTTCTAAAGTATTTTTAAAACACCTTTGGCATCAGGTTTTGAGCTGTAGCAGGGGTGAAGCTTGATAATACCTTCGGGGGACTAGCTTGGGCGCCCAATATTGCCCCAACACTTAACGTCAGCGAGCAGTAAGATACTTCAGATGACTGTGGTTACTAGTGTCGGGAGAGCTACTGCGGTCAGGAATCAGCTTGCATTCAGAGCTAATTGCAAGTTCTTTGTTTTATGTCCTTCACTCATTTTCTTTTCTTCCCCCCTCCCACAGTTAAAAGAATACAATTTAATCCGTCACTTCTTTGGCACATACTGCAAGCAAGTCATTTTGACTGGGTCTGTTCAAATGAATTTTTCACAAGGATGAGAGGCCGTTCCAATGTCAAAGCCTTTAAGAAATTTTCATACAATTTAAATGGTATTATTTAATTACAATAGATCCATCATCCATGCAGTGGCATACATTTTGGCTTTATATATTTTTGTCAAGAGGTCCTAAAAATGACTTCAGATTACCAGAACTCTGACAGAACTCCCATTGAGTGCAAAGAAAAGGGAATAATGCTTATTATAATAAAATTTTGGCTGTTATTAAATTAACTGTGTGTGTCATCTTTAGATACACTAGATAGCAACCTAAGCAGAAGTTGTTGTCCAATATCTTGACAATGATACCCTCACAGGCGATATGTCTTAAACCCATATTATTAATATTATTATTATTATTATTATTATTATTATATTGAACGTATAACAACAACAACAACAACAACAACAATAATAATAATAATTTCTGGTAGAAAGATTACGAATTTTTAAAAATCTACAATTATCACAAATATCTTGTGCATTTACTTAACTGACATGTGAAATACCAAGCTGGCTATCTAAACGTATCTAACAGAGGTCTTCTGAGATTGATGAAGTACAGCAATCCAAATATTTTATTTGTTTTAGTTAATTTTTTTAGTTTCTCTGGATATATACAAATTAAGAGCAACAACATTTTTACAAATGTGTTTATGGTTTTGATTTCTCATGCTTTATTGTGCATATAAACACAAAAGTGCGTTACAAAGAATGATAAATTGCATTGGTTATGGAAATGAAGCCTATTTT
Organism: Hiodon tergisus; assembly: GCA_025775045.1. Taxonomy (NCBI): domain Eukaryota; kingdom Metazoa; phylum Chordata; class Actinopteri; order Hiodontiformes; family Hiodontidae; genus Hiodon; species Hiodon tergisus. The sequence continues at coordinate 21,413 of JAOVYW010058451.1, read as the reverse complement.
TGACTGCTTGCAACAATCGTGTGAAACACAATTGGAAAAAGCAGAGATAAAACTAAACTAAACTAAAGATGACAAAACCAAATGAAGTTTGCTTTTTAGAGAATTGTGTGCAAATGAATAAAATAAGAAACTCTAGAGGCAATCGGAATAACCTTATTCACATTAGCTTCTTCTCACTGAGTACTTACTAGATATCAGACTCATCTAGGTAGCCTGCAAAAGCACAAACTGGATCTGACAAGAGAAAGTGAGCAAGCAAACAGACAAATCAATTTCTAAAGAGTATAAATAATGCACTTTTTGCATTTATATATTTTTAATCGTTTTAGAAGGAAAAAAAATGTTCTACTTGATAACATCTTTTACAGGCCTTGGAATTGAAATTCCCAGATGAGGCACATACAAAAAATTTTCCCCTCTGGGGAAAACATTATTATTATTATCTCAACCGACTCATTAGATACAATATCAGTGAGTGCCAAAGTTAGAGAGACATGGTCTATAAATCCTATTGCGTGTTGCAAAATCTGTTAAAATAGCCTTGCGATAAGAACACCTTGCAGAGTTATACGCATACTGTGTAGGCCAATGCAATCTGGTTATTTGGTAAAAACTAAACCATTTAAAATAGTGTTATTGTGGCTGCAGCGATAGCAACATCCATTATCTCTCATCAAAACGAAATAGGTCTGCATGAAACACACCCGAGGAAGTGGCCTTCTTTGCATGTTATCGAATCTCCATTTTCAGTGTACGCTGTTAGAAAACACATAACGCAGCATAACAAATGCTCTGGGGGTTACGCCTGTATTAGATTGCAGTCAGATTCCAAAACCAACAGTGAATCCATCAAAAGGGTGAAAAGAGAAACTTTCAACATATTGCCAACAGAAATGTTTATTTTACAGAACGATGTCCAAAATTGCACCCTTTATTATTGGCAGGTCATAATTGCATCGTCTCGGTTTCACCGCGTCAAAAAGATCATCCTTGTCTATTGTGTCCTTGTCACTCGACCCCAGCAGTTTCCTGAGATAGTGTTTTTTGGGGGAGATAAAGGTATTCAGCATCAAACAGCTTTTATTTCCTTTCATTGCGTTTCAGCCTGGGGAAGAAGACATTTACACATTTAACCAGCAACTGGGGTTAAGAAGTCAGAAAAATATTTTTTTTTGTTAGGGGGTATAATACCAATAATACAATAATACCTAATACTGTGTCGAAATTAAAAATATTTTTAAACTGAAATATTTGTCAGGACAAAAAAGCTTTCAGGTTATTTATTTTTATTTTTTAATTATTATTATTTAAGATATCCAATAACTATAAAAATGATGTTGTTTTTTAATCTTGGAAAGCGTTTACCAAATAATTTGTCAAAAAGACTTCTGATTTTGAAAATGGGCTCAGCTTTTCATTTACCCTCTGAAGTTTCACCCCATAACAACAAAATGTCTGCCAAAAGCCCTTGAAAATGTCTTTGTAGTTAGAAATGTAAAATGCATTTAAGTTTGGGTCTGGGTCTTCTCCCTCTCCTTCTTCTTTAATTATCTCTGAAGCCCTGCGTTGCACATAATTACATGTGAAACATTAGTTCTTCACTTGACCCTCTTTTACACAGGGGTTAACTGTGCCTCCAGGCATGGGATTAAACCTGTACTCTATTGGACAAGAACAAAAAACATTTACAGCAGTTTAGTCAGTCCATCACAGTATGGGTCTTTCCCAGTACTGCAGTCTAATGTATCATTAGTTTAAACTCGGTAAACTCAGAACCTTTTTTGTCCAATAGTTTCTTTCTTTATTATCATGCCCACATTACAAACATAGTTTAAGTTAAGACTAACCACACGTCTTAAAAATTATTATGCATCTTTGGTCTATTGCCATATTAAAATAAATTCAATAGTGGAATTTAATTGATTTGACATAAATATTTTCTTTGGGAATTTTATTTATAATAGAATCAATACATATATCAACTACTATAATACACACATCAATACAATACATGCATATATATATATTTATGCTACACATTCAAAAACACACGAAAACCTCGAAAATGATTTTCTAACCACTTCAGAATTGTCCCTAATATGAATGAGGATGTGAATTTTGCATTCCACTAAAAACATCTAATGTGTTCTTCGCCTGGGGGACAGGTACAAGTATTCATTTTCTTAATGACTTTTTAAACAGATACTTTTTGGGGGCTCGAAGGGCGGCTGGAGTCAAACCAGATGCCTCTGTGGTGCTTTGATCCGCTGCGCCGCAGACAGCCAGGCTGCCTCCTAGCACCTCCACACTGGGAAACAGGCAGTGGCAGAATGAGCTGCTTTTCCTCGGCAATTACACTGAATGCTGAATGCCTGTCATCTGGGCAACAAAAGCCTCGTCAGAGCTTTATTGCGATCATAGAAACTCTGCTCAGCATGTCAGGGCACAGTCTGGAAGTCTCCAAGGAGCTGACATAGACGGCAGGGCACTGGCGCCCCTATTGGCCAAAGTGTATAATGGCATTTACTACCACTGACTAGAAACTGCCTACTTTACACCTCTTGTGGCCTGAAATTAACACAGTCGTTTCATTACTTCGTTAAATTCATGGGATCACATTTCCAAAAAGGACATTCTGCGTGAACATTAATAAACTGAAAAACAATATTTTTGTGACAATTTAGATACCAATTAGTTGGATCATGGGTTTTTACGATTTTTATGATGTGATTGGTTTAATATTAGTTGGTCAATTATTTTTTATTAATTAATTTGGATACCATGGTGTTTGTGTTGTCTTCCAAACCTCGAGGTTGAAGAATCGTTACTTACGCATGCCCTGGGGGGTTTTTGGGGTTGAAACACCATCTCATGAACCGTCACCATCACCTTCTTGGAAGAACTATAAAAAGAATCAGCATACAGATACAATGGATGTTTGCACAATCCAACTTGCTGCTTTGCATGCTAATACACAGTTGTCTGTACTCCGGATCCAAATGTATGCTAGAACCACATTGTTTTTGCAGTGATTAATAAAATGTATTATTATTATTATTATTATTATTATTATTATTATTATCAGGGGGAAAATAATTTCCTGCTGGCAACCTATGGTTTTGGTGTGATTGATTTTAATATGAATGTGTCATTGACAATTTCTTGTCTATGCTTCATTCCCTTATGAAACCAAAAACCATATCTCCCATTGTGTTCAGGCTCTGTCGGAATAACATGGCCTCATTAAACGCATGCATGTTCCACAGTAATTCAAACACCAAATTATTGTGACTTTAAAACAAGTTTAATCAAATGTATTGGGGGTCATAACTGTTGACAAACGGGTTCCGCTCTTACCTTCTCAAATGGCGATTACATGGCCTTGACATCTAATAAACTGTGATTGAACATTGATATCAGGAAAACAATATGGCCCCAATTTCCTTACCATTTCCCCCTGACTGCTTATTTTGCTGCCATGCTGCTTGGAACCCACAATTGCTAATTGCAGCTATATTTCTGAGTAAGATCTATTTTGGAAGTTATAAGCAGTCATGGTATTATTATGTTGTCACCAACATTATGAAGACATTATTTTAAGTAGAAACTACCTAAATTACATATATCCAGAAGGTTTTTATTGGTAATTAAAAGTAGTCAACATACCATTTCCATGTTATTATCCATTTCTTCTGAGTTGTGAAGTACTATCAAAAGGATAATGGCATTCAACTCTGACAACACAATCACGCAATAGCACCCTCCTGAGGCCAAACACTGCTTTATGGGGGAAACGCATGTATAAAACGGAGATCTAAAATCATTATTTTCTTTGAACTGCCAAACTGATAAATTATAATCCTAGAGAAATTTTCAAATGAATTATTATTTTTATTTATTTTATATGGTAACTGATTGACATGTCAGTACTGATGTGTCTATGTGCAATTATATTATGTATAATTGTGTATTGTAAATTTACAAGCTAATTATACATTTATTTTGTGTGTCTTTAGACTTAATTTATTTAATTGTGACTGAGATCTGAGAGAGAACAATGAGAAGATATGAAAGTGAAGACAGGCAATCACTCGCGCATTTCTGCTTTTTACATCATTGATAAACTGGTGGTTTGTCCGGGAGACTGGAATAACATGAACACATGCTGTGTGTATGCATTTCCCGCCTGTCTTAACTGGAGACATTTTTAACACCAGATGGCATAGGAGTCATTAGTAAAGGAGACACAAAGAAAATCACCCTGAATCTAGATTGGCAATTTATATATGAGAAAACCATTGTCATACACACACTCACACAGATTTGGTTCTCTTAGATGTTAAAGGGTGCTTGTGGCATTGGTATGGGAATAAATAGGGTTGCACCAAGGGAACATTAGTGTTTGACCTATCCTGTAGGGCAAAATGGTTCCAATGGCATGATAGGTACAGTTCTAATATATAGTTTAGTGCTCCCCAATGGGATTCCATATCCCATTTAACCCTTTGTTATCAAATGCTTTGGATTTTTCTTTAGTATTGGTATGTTCATCCTCCAGGTAAGATTATAGTCTTGCTACCAGACAGTTTAGCTCACTAGTTGCACATACGTTTTTGCAGTCAGGTCTCATTCATGTAAAAATGTAGGTATTAAATGTTGTTTTTTTGTTCTTGTTGTGGTTGTTGTTTTTTCCACAAAATTACAACACCTCCTAACCGAGTATACTTTGACTTACAAACAACACTGCATTCTTTCCTACTAAAGAGTATTTTGGGCAAGCCCAGTGTTATCTTGTAGAGAAAAGAGAGGCTGAGTAACAGTGTTCATTGTGTCACCAGCAGATGTCACTAAATTGACATTTTTGTTAGCAATGTTTTGATAAAGCTGTGAGATTTAAAAAGCAAAATTAAAGAAACAACTCTCCAGATAAAAATCATCACCCACTTTATTTAAAAAATACATCTAAAACCTGGCTTTTGAAAATGGGGAATTGTACAGTCTTTACATTCATTCAAATGATAGATAGTTGCATGAGCACAGATTTAATGATGAAAGCCTGGTTGAATGACCTCAAGCCTGGTTGAATGACCTCAAGCCTAAGTGAAGGTAGAAGAATCAAACACATGTTTCTGGTGACCAGAATCTGCAAATATCTCACACTGTACTAGTTTAGTTTATGTTTCAGAATTTTGCATGCAGCCTTATCCATGGTGCAATTTTAAGACATATTCAAGGTTGTCTCCATGCAGCACCAATGGATGGTCCAGAAAGAAAGAGTCAGTGACTTCCCGGCACTTTGGGGACCCGGAGAGTGTAGCGTGAGATCTCTGTCTCTCTGAAGTTCCCTCGAGGGCACCTCCTTGTGGGCACACTGCAGTCTCTATAACAAGAACTCATCGGTATGTAGTTGTTAGTAATTACCTTTTCCCAAAATTCACCTTGGTTGGCACTCCTGCCTTTAAAGTCCATTAAATAAAAACAGTCACAATGGTACTGACTCACAAAAAGGCTACATCCGATTGGCCACTTCATCCACTGGGCCATTTCTTACTATTATTAAACTAAATCTTTATCTACTTTGCTCCATTATCTATCTAGTAGGGAGTATTTATAAATGCACATCACATTTTAAAATTTTCAATTCTTATGTAGTGTGCCATTGTGATAGCTTTTAATTTTTCACTGCCGATAAACAGAGTGAGGAGCCTGTAATTAAGGCAGAGCATTTATGCCATTGAGTATTTAGATTAACTTTAAAGACAAAAAAATAAAAAAACGAAGTAAAAAAATGTATTATAAATTTAAAACTCTTTAACTTAATTTTGAGTAACTTATTTTTGTTTTGGTCCTTGAATAATGTTCAGAATTGACTGTTGTGGACAACCAGCAGGTGGCTACAGAGGCTGGGAGATCAAAGGCTGCAAATTACCTCACGGGGTAACAACAGCCACATGTAAAAACACAGCGATGATTGCACAAACCTGCTGTGGCTATCACCAGCTGTCCATAAAAGCATTTGCAAACACCAAGTTGGTGTCTGAGTACCTCTTGTAGAGAAAAGAGTGATTTTCGGGAAGCAATTTGTCAGTGTGTTGGGGCTTAGAATTTTGGTTTGTGTCTAGACGTTTTTTTTATTATGGAATTTGTAGTTTTCCTGTGTGGCTAATGAGCTTGGATTATGGACTGGTTACTTTTCCCTAAGCTTCTCTAGTTCCCCATTGTTTTAGAAAATCACAGAGGCATTTGGATCACACTCGGTGTGACTGTTGTAACTGAGGACAGATGATTTTACACGCTACATGCTTCAGCACTCGACGGTCACGTTCCGCTGCTTTGACATTTCCACTTTAAAATGACAGCACTGACAGAAATTTGACAAACTGATTTGCTGTCCTGTGACTGTGCCATGATAAACGCCACTGAGCTCTTCAGTACATGGCATTCTACTGCAAATGTTCGTCTATGGAGATTGCATGGCTGTGTGCTCGATTTTATACAACTGTCAGCAAAGGGTGTGGCCGTATGCTTTTGGCTATGTAGTGTACAGTATTTTTTCATATATTATTTTGCTATATTGCTATATTATTAGTCCAGCTTTGTTTACCTTCACTACACTGGAGTTTGGTAAACAAGTTGATTGTAATGGAGTACTGTGCCAAAAAATTCAATATCTGTACCAAGTACCTGTGTATTACTCAGGATGGATAATATTTTTTTCTACATTGCTTTTTTCACCAGGAATCACTGTGCTGTAAAAAATCATTAATTTCTCCACAATGAAATTGTGCCAGTTATATTTTTATACTGTAGCTAATTCAGTTCGCTGTGACATTAAGTATGTTGTTATTCCAAAGTAAATCTGTCCATGTTTTACTTATTCGGTAAACAAACCAAGTAAGTTATCATTTGGCACGGTAATATAATGAAAACAGCAAATACTTTATTTGTTTAAAAACAAATGAAAGTTTAATTAGTGTTAGGAGTCTAATTTTGTGTTGATTTTTTATTTTTTTCAGTGAAATGTACATTTTAATGAGTGACATAAGGCCAGCTTTATTTCCAGTTATTGTTCTTACAAAGTAGCAAAATCAAATACATGTATTTGCTCAATTGAATTTAAAAACAGAAGACGAATTAATCCATTTCAGTGATTGGTTAAGTTACCTTTATATGTTTCCAACTATATATGTGGATATATTTAAAAAAACATGAAATTCCGGGTGATTAATTCCAGGTGGATGACTGTATTTTCTAAATGTACATATACTGTACGGTTTTAATGCTCATGTTGTAGTAGCCCATAAGACCACTGAAAGGCTAGGTAGGGAAAAGCTATTAAACAGCTATGGCTATTTAGCGTAAGGAGAATGTAGAGATGCATGTGCCAGCAGATGCTGATGATCTCAGAGACCAGGAGAGGGATCTGTGCCTCCTCTTGAAGTTTAATGTAACCTCGCAATTTTCTTGTGCATCTTCTTTGACTGATTTTGGCCACTGCCATAGTCAAATGCTCATCATGTGGGGAGTAAAACATAGCTAAATAAAGCAATATGAGTACTACAGTTCTGAATACAGCATTTAGAAGTCATAACATACCCAGGTATGTGTTATTCATTTAAAATCTAAAAAAAGTATCGTCATTTAAAAAAAAACACACAGAATGTTTTTACAGTCTCTGTTTTTGAAAAACATATTTTATAATACATATTTACAACTTCTACAGCTTTAGTGTTATTTCTTTATCACTGTTTAATGTTTAAAACAACTCAAACCTATGCTTTAAACAGCTCCAATGTCATATTCCCCCTTATGTGTGCAAACATAAATCAAACTGCTCCAGTAGACACTTGGAATCACCTGCTTCTTGTAAAATCACAATATTGTTGTCCGATTTGAGTTTGATATCTCTGGCAGAGCCAAAGAGTCTGCGTCCCTGTATCTGCCTGCCCGCAAACTAGGGGCTAAGCAGGCCAAAGGCAGAAAGTAAGAAAAATTGAATTGAGTGCAACGTTTTGCATAATTTCACCCAGAAGGATAGAAGAAATAACAGTAAAGTTGCCCAATGTCACTGTGAAGTAGTTGGCATACAAGTTGAAAGTTGGTAGTTGGTGTAAACGTCTGAGCGCTTGATACACAACTAGCACGCACCTTATCACAAACCATAGCTTAAAGACTGGCTTACATGAATAAACTTGAGGAAGAACGATGTTTGCTGAGCAAATACATAATGTAACAGGAGATAAGTGTGCAGCCATCTGAAAGAGTGATGGGAGTTCACTTATCAATTCACATGCATGCTTTCTTAACAAGCGCACCAAGTAACTTGGGACACAGTTGAGAGTCCCAGCCTTACAAGGAATGTGCTCCTAGTAATCACTTCACTGTTGACTTCATAGGGGCATAAGCAGGCTGCAAGACAGGGAATCAAAAGGACTAGGGGAGATTTATGAGCACATGCAAATTGTCCCTGTCCCCTGAGGCGAAGACTTGTTCTCAGATTTATCATATTACGTGCCGCGTACTATCGATATTTTTCTCTTGCAGAAAGTCATGTGTGCTTTTGTACTCATCGTGCCAATCATAAAGCTGAGGTTTATTTATTTGAAATCTATTTTATTTGTATATAGTCTACATAAGATTGCCACCTCTGCTTAGCAGTCATGTTTGTTTTGCTTGCCCCACCATTTCCTCTAGGCCTCAAATGTGTGCACAGAAGATTCCCAGAAGATTGTCCTCTTTATACTACGTGCAACTGCCCTATCTTGCCCCCTCAGTGAAGCTAGGTGCATGCCTCAGTATAAGCCCCCTGGCGGGTGGAATGCCAGCAATACAACGCGCTGCCCCCCGCTATAATATGTGAGGGTGTGTGGTACAATTAAGAAACATATCCTCCTTGGTTTTTTTTTTCCAACTGATTTTATCTTTGTGTTCTATTAATTAGACTGGCAACATGAACTGTAACACTTTTTATGTTAAAATAAGCAAAGTACATTTGCTAATAGTTGCTGCTCAAAAGCTTTAAACTTTCTTATGATATGAAGGAGCAAGGTGACCGCTTTCAACCAGAAAAAAATTAATTTATATATTAATGAACATGCAAAGTCTAGCAAGTCTAGCGACTGCTTACCTTAGTATAGTGATGATAGTTGTCCTAAAATCAAAAATTTCTGAAAAATTGGTAGTGCATATATCCATTCATATGTGGGCATTTCATTCGAAGAAATTGCACAAAGACAATTAGCACTTCAAATGACCCAAAGTAATGAAAACAAGATGGTCAACAACTAAAAAAATGGCATATTGTAGACAATGTGATGTGATTAGGACTAGCGTGCAGTTAAAAATAGACTGCTTGATATTGATTATGAATGCCTAATAGACATTTTATTATTGTAAGTGCGTGCTTAAGAGAGACAGAAAGGATGTGTGTATTCCAGTATTATGTTGTTTAAAAAAAAAAAAAAAAAACGTTTTTGGTGCTGTGCGTGGAGTGAGAGCTGCTAAACCCTGTCTCTATAGCAACGGTGAACCAGGAGCTGACTGCGTTCAGTGACTTCAGCAGTATGTAGCTTGTTGTCTACCTGACTGGGGCACAGATAGAGCTGCTGATGCGTATTGGGCTAACTCATCTGCAGTGGGTTCTGGCCATGTGTCAATCAGCACCCAGGAAGGCCATGCGGGATTCAGGTGGTCCATCCAGCATATGATTTGGGCAATGCTTGGCAATTCAAACCCAAGGGGGCTCTTTCACAGAATCATGCTCCCCGGGTACATGTGGACACAGTTCTGGGGGTCTTTATTTAGTTATGAATAAGTAAACCAGGTGTAACTGCAAGGAATAGCAAACGCACCCCGAACAAGGGACAGTGAGATGCATAGCAATTATCTCTACAGGGAACCAAATCGACTTAAAATTGACTCAAGCTACATTAAGACGAATATACTCTGTCGTACTTGGCATTGGGGGCCGTGAATGCCTCCAAAGACTGAACAAAATTAACTCATTCAGTGGTCTCTATATCCATAATGTCTACTGGTGTCATCTGGAACCAAGATGAGACACCTCTTAAATATTCTAGCAGTGCAGTTAAATAATTTAAGGACGAATGGACCTTTTTGACTCAAATAGCAACCTACAGAGCCAATGCCGCACGAAACCCAGGCCAACTACTTAGATCCATAGATAAACACAACTCTTCAGCAACACTAAACATTTAATTCGTTTCTGCCTCCTCAGCCCATTTAAAAATAGTCAGTTGGTAGTATTGCATAGTAGCATTATAGTAGTAGTGTGTATATATCAGTAGGTGCACCTCCAGAAACGCAAACAACACACAAACAACACAAAAACAGCATGACACCTTTAACAGATCAATGTAACCCTTTGCCTCCAGATCATCTGAATGTCTCCCAGCAATGAAAATCACAGTTTATGACCCATGCCATTGATTAAAGCTATGCACAAAACAAAGTGTATCCCTACGTGCACATTTAATCACCAAAGTCCCGCAGGAAACGTCATGGCAGAATTTATACCCATATTACTGTGAGAAATTTTCAGAAGCGCCAAGTTTATTTGAATTTATTGAAAGTATGGCAATAAACAGCATTACGGCATGCTGGGGCGTGCCCGGTCCAAGAGTGGCTGGAGTCAGGGACAGGGGAAGGGTGCAAGCCTTTTATTTGGCATTGCCCTAACACATAATTTTAACACCATAAAATTAAACTAACAACAAACTTATTAACTAAAACCAAATTCCAATCCAAGTTCCAATCAGGTGCGCAACAAGGTTGTGTTTACAGGGCATGTTTTCTTCTGTGTTGTTTTTTTAACTAGCCACATCTTTTTTTTTACTAGCCAAACCTAAACTTTTGACATCAGACTCATCAGAACACCAGGTTTTTAGTGGGAACCCCAACTGATGACACTTGCAAACATTTTCTTATCCTCAATCCCCCCGATCTTTTTTCAACTGCGACAGCGGCTCAATTTGTTAAATCACATGCTGTAGGAAGCAATATCAAACCTGCTTCAATTCTAATTCAAAAGGTTACATTGAGAGCAGCATACATTGAAAATGATTGTGGTCGAAGTTGATTTGATCTGCACTATGTGGGTGAAAAGTAATGAAAATCCAGTTGGTAAAGGGTAAACAAATGCCCAGGTTTCATATCAAACTGAAAGGTCCTTTGCAGGGGAGGGAACTTAAAAAACTACAAGCCTCAGCCATACCTATAACAGCAGCTCCACAGCAGTGACTTACTGACACTTGCAGATCTGTGCAGGCTAAAATATTATCCCTTGTTCATTAGTCACACATCTATAGCCCATATTTCATATAAAGCTTCGTGCCAGCAACTCTGGCTGTGAAACTGGCCCGTATTATTGGTATATTCAATTACATCTGTAGAGTAACTGCTGGGAGCTAACTCATGCTGCGCGCTCATTTCCTCCCATTCAGTCATAGCTTCAGTGGCAGCTCCGACCTTTTCCGAAAGGTCTTCATTCCCTAAGCGATTTTCAACCTTAAGGACACGAGAGAGAGAGAGAGAGAGAGAGAGAGAGAGAGAGAGAGAGAGAGAGAGAGAGAGAGAGAGAGAGAGAGAGAGAGAGACGTGGATGATCAGTGTTTTTATATCACCATTGCTGATTTAGTGTTCTCTTAGAAACCTTTTCTCTGTGTTTTTGCACCAAATTAAACACACCTCACATATGAACCATAACATAAACACTACACCTGTTCTTATTATAATGAATGTCCCATAGTTGCATTTTAATTGAACCTGATGAATTAGATCACAGGCAGTCGTCCTCTGGAGACAAGTAGAGATTATTTGAAGGAGGACGAAAGTAGGAATCGAACATTGGTTGCATTCTGCTGACTTAAGAAACATCTTAAATTTTTCACACTATTGCCATTTATCTTATTTTAATTATGGCTTATGTGCAATCGTCTTTCACCATTTAAAACCACTGTAATGCAGGCAAACAACTGAGTAAGCACAGCACAGGCATTCTGTAATTTTAAAAGGGGGCAGGTGTCAGCTAAATTAAGTGCAAAAAGAAAATCCTATGACCACCCTTTTATCAAAAAAAACCCCATGCTTGGTACTTTGAGCTTTCTTTGTTTATTTTTCTTTATTTATTTTTCTCATTGAATTTCTACTTTCGTGTCTGTGGCACTGTCGACACTTTTGAGACGGAGCATTTTGCAAACAAGGCATGATCCTCCAGCAGATTTGAGGCAGCTAAGCTGTTATGACAAAGGAAGTATAGCAGACTGGGAAAGACTTAATCGCTGCGGATTTCAATGCACTTTCCCAGTCAAGTGGTGCAGACAATTACATGCCCACAGTTTGTGCTACCCTACTCTCAGAAACGTGACGGACATTTAGAGTTTTTTTTATTCTGGCTTTCGTGAGTGCATACAGGAGAACCGAAGGAAAAGCTGAGGTTCCAGTAGGCAGGTCTAAACCCCTGCCTTTACCATGGGGAGAGACAGTAGTAGTTGAAGTTGTATAATATTATATAATAGTTTCTGTCACAACAAAGCAACACATATTACTGTTAAGATCATTGTCAAAATATTGGCTTTCTAATGTGGTTGACCTATGCACCCACCCTGAAATTATTGAGCATGATACCACCTCAAACCACCTTCTGATGGTTTCAAAAATCCTCATACCTGTTAAATTCCAGAGAGCTCCCTTTCACACCATGCAGTAACTTTATGTTGGTTTATGGCTGCCCACAGCTCTGCTGGGCTCTGCTCAAAGGTAAAGCCTTGTGTTCCCATTTTTTACTCACTCATTCTTCTTTTTCTAGTTGCAGAGACACATATAAATATATCTGTGGACTCCACAACTGTCAGTGTCCCGGCTTTGTCAAACGGGAGTGAACAAGGGGCTCTCCAGTAGTGCCTGATGAAGACTATGTTATGCAGATGAGCTTCCATATATCACACCACGCAATTAAAACATTAACATGCATGAATAATCAATTCTGAAAATTAATATTGGCTTTTTTTTTGTTTTTCCAGCTCAAAGAACACAACTTGTAATGCAATGCAAATCGGATGTAAATCTTGCCCTTGGTAATTAACCAAGGACACTTGAATTTTGGTGTATTAGCAACTGCCACAAACGTGTTTTTGGCCAAGTGAACGGGGAAGAAGGATTTTACACTGGGAGCATGACTAAGCATATGAAGCAGGTCTTTTATTTGCGTTTGAAAGAAGATATTAACACAGCTTCGGAACCGGAACACTTTGTAGTTGAGCCTCCAGGAGTTTCCTGTGATGTACTGTATAACACGGCAATTGCAACATTTGGAAGATACACTATATGGACAAAATTATTGGGACACCTACACATTACACCTACAACTTTTATGACATCCCATTTTAAATCCATAGGCATTAATGTCGAGTTGGTTCCCATCTTTGCAGCTGTAACAGCTTCCACTCTTCTGGGAAGGCTTTCTACAAGATTTTGGAGTGTGTGTTGGAATTTTTGCCTATTCTTCCAGAAGAGCATTTCTGAGGTCAGACACTGATGTTGGATGAGAGGGCCTGGCTCATAATCGCCGTTCTAGTTCATGCTGAAACAGAAAAGGGCCTTCCCCAAACTTTTTCCACAAAGTTGGAAGAAAATGTCTTGGTAAGCTGAGGCATCAACATTTCCCTTCAGTGGAACTAAGGGGCCTAGTCCAACCCCAGAAAAACACCAAACTTTACAGTTGGCACAATGCAGTCAGGCAGGAAACGTTCTCCTGGCATTTGCCAAACTCTGACTCATCCATCAGACTGCCAGATAGAGAAGCGTGATACGTCACTCCACATAACACGTTTCCACTGCTCCAGAGTCCAGTGGTGTGCTTTGCACCACTCCATCCGACGCTTGGCATTATGCTTGGTGATGTAAGGCTTGCATACAGCTGCTCGACCATGGAAACCCATGCCATGAAGCTCCCGGCACACAGTTTTTGTGCTGATGACTTTTACGCACTATGCGCCTCAGCACTCGCGAACCGCCTCTGTAACTTTATGTGGTCTGCCTCTTCGTGGCTGAGTTGCTGTGGTTTCTAAACGCTTCCACTTTGCAATAATACCACTTACAGTTGATCGTGGAAGAAATTTCACGAACTGACTTGTTGCAACGGGGGCATCCTATTACACCACGCTCAAATTCAGTGAGCTCTTTAGAACAACCTATTCTTTCACAAATGTTTTTAAAGGCAGACTGCATGGCTAGGTGCTTGATTTTATACACCCATGGCAATGAGACTGAATGAAAAACCTGAACTCAATGATTGAGTTACCAATACTTTTGTCCAAATAGTGTACATGAAGCATTTTGCTCCATAACTCAAGATCAGACAGTAGTGCATCAGTAAACTATTAAGTCATATTCACCACCTATGGGATCAATTAAAACTGTAAAAGCTTTTTAAAAGTAAAGAAATCAAAAACCTCGCCTACACTCATGCTATTTAGTAGAATTCAGTTTCTCAAAAGGAGCAAAAAATTCACTAAAACTTGTGTTTCCTTTGCGTAAAACCATTCACAGATGTGACACTGCCCAAGGAATATCATTTTGTGTTATAGTTTTCAAGTATGTCAACGTTCAAATCTGGATCAAACCCTGGTAATGAATATGGACCAAATGGTTTGTAAACATAGGTGAGTTTCCAAAATAGTAAATATGCTTTATTTCTTTTTTAAGCAGTAAAAACCCAGTGCACTGACTTTAACTGATCCCTTTCCCTTCTTAAATTCCTGCCCACAGAACCTCCCAGAGCACAGTGTGATTACCCCCTGCACCCCTCACCGTACTGAAAGAATAAGCAGGAGAAATTCCCCACAAGCACCCACTCATGGAGTGATGATTTGGCAGAAGCTACCAAAAGAGAAAATCGAAGTCTAAATTTGAGCTTTGCTTCTCCGCCACAAGTAAAGCTAGATGAAAGCTAATGTCTAAAATTTTGCAAGGCAACATCTGTAACATATGTATTGCATAATTATACAGTTAAATTGTCCGATAATTAAAGGATAGTCTGTTGTACAGACGTGGTCAAATTTGCTGGTACCCCTCCACAAAAAACAAAGAATGCACAATTTCCTCTGAAATAACTTGAAAATGACGAAAGTTATTGGCATCCACTTGTTTATTCCATATTTAATAGAAATAAGACTTTAATGTTGATTTTGTTTTTCAACATACAATTGTAAATAAAACAAATGAAAATGGCATGGAAAAAAATGATGGGATCCTCAATCACTGCAATCAAACATTTTTTGTAGCTCTCAATGAGACTTCTGCACCTGTTAACAGGTAGTTTGGCCCACTCTTCCTGAACAAACTGCTCCAGCTGTCTCAGGTTTGATGGGTGCCTTCTCCAGACTGCAAGTTTCAGCTCTTTCCATAGATGTTTGATAGGATTCAGATCAGGACTCATAGAAGGCCACTTCAGAACAGTCCAATGTGTTGTTCTCATCCATTCTTGGGTGCTTTAACTGTGTGTTTTGGGTCATTATCCTGTTGGAGGACCCACGACCTGCGACTTAGACAGAGCTTTCTGACACTGGGCAGTACGTTTTGCTCCAGAATGCCTTGATAGTCTTGATATTTCATTGTGCCCTGCACAGATTCAAGGCACCCTGTGCCAGGCGCAGCAAAGCAGCCTGAAAACATAAGCTAGCCTCCTCCATGTTTCACTGTAGGTATGGTGTTCTTTTCTTTGAAAACTTCATGTTTTCATCTGCGAATATAGAGCTGATTTGACTTTTTGATTCATCTGTCCAAAGGACATTCTCCCAGAAGGAATGTGGCTTGTCAATATGCATTTTAGCAAATTCCAGTCTGGCTTTTTTATGTTTGTCTTTCAAAAGTGGAGTCCTCTTGGGTCTTCTTCCATGGAGGCCACTTTTACTCCAAAAGCGACGTATGAGAAACAGACATTCCTTCACCTTGGAGTTCAACTTGTATCTCTTTGGAGGTTATCCTTGGTTCTTCTTCTGCCATTCGCACTATACTTCTGTTCAATCTGGGGTCAATTCTCCTCTTGCGGCCGCGCCCAGGAAGGTTGGCTACAGTTCCATGGACCTTGAACTTCTTAATGATATTTCCAACTGTTGTCACAGGAACTTCAAGCTGCTTGGAGATGGTCTTGTAGCCTATACCTTTACCATGCTTGTCTATTTTTTTCTGTCTGATCTTCTCAGACAAGTCTCTCCTTTGCTTTCTCTGGTCCATGTTCAGTCTGGTGCACACAATGATACCAAACGGCACAGTGACTACTCCATTTAAATAGGCTGAATGACTGATTCCAAGATTGGAGACATGTTTGATACAAATTAATGAAACTAATTAGTTTGGAATATCACTATAATCCAGTTATTTATTATCTTTTCTAAGGGGTGCCAACAAATGTGTCCAGGCCATTTTAGAATATCTTTGTAGAATGAGCCATAACTCATCTCTCTAACTCACAGCTTATTTGCTTTATTCTATGACATACCAAAGGCATGCAAGTATACAAGATGCTTTTAATTTAATCACTTTTCGGGAGGAATGAAGCATAATTTAAGGGCACCGACAAATTTGATCGTGTCTGTATATGTTTCTTGTTATTGCTAATTGTGATGCTATGAGAAATATGGAATAATGCATTTGAAAATGATGATTTATTGTCTTTATTGCATACTGGCAGTCATGCACATTCTCTTTTATTATTCAAATGATAATTACCCTAATTCCGAAAGCCATTACTAATGTATTTTTGTCAGCAATCATCACCTTTTAGTTTTATGCACACCTTCTATGGTAAATAGGCTGCACTTTGAGTGGCTCCTGTAACTGATTTGAATAGATGATTGCACGAGAAATATATATATTTTTTTTCTGTGACTAAATAATTACCCCCAAAAAAGTAAGAGTTATTTGCAATAATGTATTACATAATTATTGTAACTAAATGAGCAATACAAAAGACCTTTTTAATCATGTTTCAAGACTTGAGTAGTGCATATATTACAAATGGAGTACGCTTTAATTTGAAAGATTTGATAAAGCAAAGGTTAAAACCAAATGATGAACTGTTACTGGATGAAATTACATGTTACAAGAAAAACATGAAAGCTGAGTTAATTTAAGGTGTTAGGTAAAATGGCAATAGCAGATAAGTTAAAGATCTAGAGAAATGATAAATTTGGTTAAAGTAATTATTCTTTAGCCTAAATGGGTGGATGGGAAAAGTGAAAGGAATGTATTAACATGTTAGAGGTACCCCATTTAATTAGGGAGAAGCATAATAGACAAATAAAAGAGACAGAGGAATGTCCTCTGAAGGGTTAAATTAAAATATAATATATGGTGGTGGGACAACAGGACTTTTTTGGTATTGCTTTCCCTTTACATTTTTTTAATTTATTTTTTTACGTTGTTTAAGAATTACTCGAGATGACCATTCCTACAATTTGGAATGGTCAATTGAGTCAGTTTCACTTTGGCTCATCCCCACAACTCCCACTTCCTAATGGGATGGCAAGGAAGTACAACAAGTCTCCTCCAATCCCACTTGCCTTTTACTCCACACTGAAAGTTAAACAGCCAATCCAAATGGAGGAGAGGCCAATCCCCTAGCAACGGTATGGCCTGCCAGCATGCTCATTAGCGGCAAGTTGGCAGGGCTTCTCTTAGCGCCCGTTTAGGCTTGGGATGCAGTGTTGCTTACGGTATTGGTGGGCGTCAGAGAACTAAAAACCTAACAGTTTCTAGATTTTGACCAAATCAACATTAGACACCTGTCACTATCAAAATCATGCATAAATTAGTCTTTATTTATTACAATGTCTTCTTTTCTAATTGCCTGGTTAATAACGGCTGCTCTGCCTCGTGAGCAAATGCTGATTAATACTCATGAAAAGTCTTGAGTACCATGCTTTTTTTAATCATTTGTCGACTGTGACCGGGAGTCCTGAGCAACGGCACTCAATTGGCATGCGTTCACTACTGTAGCTGGGCGATTTCAGGACAACAAAATATCTAATAACTAAGCCATGCAAAAATGGTTTAATGAAAGCTGTGTTCTTTCTTTTTTCTGCCAGTTATCACCAACTTATACATTGCTGTGATAACATGGGGAGAGGGTTGGAACTGGCAGGCTACTCTCATTAGGAGATACATTCAAAAGCTTTCGAATTCTACTGCTCACATTTTTAAACGCTTTATTTTTTACATATAGTGTTGATTTGTGGGTCACCGATTTATCCTCTTCTGGCAGGCAACCAGAATGAGATTTGATGGAATTCTTAGGTTGGAAATGGTGAAATTAAAAAAAAGTTTTTCATGGAGTATGGAAAATATTTTTTTAAATTCTTCTCTTGCTTTTATATTTCAGCATGTAGATATTCCTGCTCTGTAACTTTAAATGAAAGACATGTCAATTAGAATGTCAGCTAAAAACTGATGACCAGCCAATGCAGCACCTAGATATGCCCTGAACTTTAACATCTATACTTGAGCTAATCTAATTTTGGGATGCAAATCATACTTTAAAAGGAAAGCTGCTCAACAGCACTACAATAATTTCAGGCATTGCTAGGGTTGTACCTATTATTGTTTAATATTGTTCTGTTTTGTTGTTATTGGTATTTATAGAGATTTTTTTTTGGTCTGGATTATGCATTATGAGTGACCATAATTGCGCATATGTCACAGTACACCCGCGCAAGCCCCTTACACGGTTCGGATCCACCCACCAACCTAATACAGCAGGCAACGATTTTACAAGTGCGTTTATTATATGAAATTACCAAAGAATAATTGAACACATGAAAAATACTATAATTTCATAGTTGACAATGCTAATTTGTATTATGCACTACCCCGCTCTGTTGTTGTTTCCCCCCAGCTCAGATTACTCAGATTAAGGTAATATTCTGATTATGCTGCTTACTTGCTTTATAAAAGGGAACTCTATAACGCTTGTATTCTTTTAGATCTAATATACTCTGCAATATATAATAATATATAAAACGTGTTTGGGGTTGAATTTTAAAAAGTTACCGAACCATTCTACGTGTGACATGGCTGTAACGGGCCCACAGATATTGTGAGTATCAGGCTGCAACTACCCACAGCACTCTAAAACAAGGAGGGCAGGGCACCGTCCACCTGCTGTGTCCAGTGGCAGAAAAAAAAGAAGCTGTACACACAAGACCCATTCCAAAAAACGTTGTTGCACACCTGGGCATGTCCGGTCTGGGGGTGGGTAACTCAATGCACATCCTGCAGAACTCTAGCCTCTCGTTTCGGAGGTGGGCCCAGACGGGCTCCGTTCCCTGCCTTTCTCTTCCCATCGGTCCGGGCTCTCCGCTGCTTGCCACAAACGTCCCAAAGAAAATCCTCAGCTTTTGACATACACATTACTAAATCTACAAAAAGTAGATTAATTAGTTTAATTAAACCTTTTTTTCCCCACTAAACACACATTTACCTTTACAGTATTTACAGTGTTCCTGTCTCTGAGATAGTTTCAACAGCTATTTAATGACCTTGACTCTAGCCACTTTCGTTTGCTTTACTGTGTATCAGGGATGCGTTTGCGTGGAATCTTCTTCTGATTTGTAACGTGTTATTCTGTTCCTGCACCATGTCTGTACATCACGCCTCGGTTTTCCAGTACTCAAACGACAGTGTTTACACGTACCTCTCTTTCTCTCCCACGTCCATTTTGCCCTCTCTCTAACAATCCATCATTGCACCTAAGCAGACGGGAGCGGAGATAATGTGTCGAAATTCTCCCCTCCCCTCAATCTGTAACGCTTTCCCCTGTAACTAAGAAATAATTATAATGATAATCAGCATGTTTCATATTATATTTGCCGTGATTATAGTATATATTTCTGCCAATGTTTGAGCAGCTTATTTTGGCCTGATTAAATAATTTGTTTATGCACAAGTACATTTTTTCCTTGCAGCACCTACATTTGCATGAGTGCGGCATCTTAGTGCTTAGTGCTCAGGCAAAGGTGACAGGCACAGTGCACACCCTAGGGTTCTGACAGCACACTGTGTGCCTGGCCTCCCTCTTCCCAGTTCACAGCATGTATTGTTTTAATTGGCAGAATCCATAGTGATTTTTAAATAAAGCCTGTCAAGAGATTCCCCCCCCCCCCCACCCACTTGCCATTAAACAACTAGATGTGCCGGCTGCAACAACATGTCACCTCTGCTCATTTTCACAGTGGAGAAATTGGTTTATAAGGTGATTGTTTTGCAGGCGTTCACTGGTTAGATGTGCTGGCCGATCTGTATGGAGATATAAACATTATGGAGTGGGCTGTCACGCTCACTCAATACCACCCTTAACCGATGACCGGATAAGTCAGAAAACTACCTAGACGTCTAGAGCTAACATTTTGTTCTCTTTTGCATTAGTGAGGTTTTTACGTTGTTGCAGTAACTGCGCGGAGGGCCGGAAGCATCGGTACTGTGCAGTGAGCCCCGTTAAAGGATTTTAAAATAGCACTCACCAAGGTGCAGTAGCTCCACTGTACACAGTTTTGCTTTGAATGCATTACACAGCTGGAACTGAAATCATCTTGTTATACAGGACTTCTTATAATCCTGCACAATACAACATCTGAGACATTTAAGAGCTCCAAAGCTTGAAAGCACATACTCAAAACTGGCCTCGTTGCATTGACCATGAATTTCCAACCATATATTTTTTTCTTCTTTATTACAAATTACTTCTTATACTTCTTAAAGTAAACTTCCAATAAACCCCAGAAATCATGCAGTGTTCCTTGTAAAATAGCTTTCACAGGTGAACATCTGTCACCGGCTATGCATGACTTAATTGACACGAAATGGGACCTGCTTATAAATTATTGCTGACTGCAATTGCAATTTCCGACATAATGAAATTATGAAATTATGTATTCACCGGAATTTTAGAAAAGGAACATCCAGTGTGGTTTCAAACTATTTAATTGTCAAATCTGAAAACGAGAGACCGAACGTCATCACATAATTATATGTGTAGTTGGCCTATTGATCAGTATTAAAATATTGGCTGGGACACTTCTTCAAACAAAGTATATATATATTATATAAGCATTGTTGAAGAAATGGGGAAATTAACAGGCAATTGAAAACCCGTAAGAAATTACTGCCAAGTTTACAAATCAGACAGGCAAACTCAACAGGTCCAGGGTCATTTTAAATAGCCTTTAATTAATGGGTAACCTGACTAAGACTTAAACAGCTACAATGCATAGGAAGAGAGTTAATGGTTTTTTTCCCCAAAGAGCTCCATTTTTGGCACACTAAAGCACTCCCAGTAAACTCTTTCCTTCATGAAATTACTGCCCTTCGACTACCATGTCAATTTCCATCTAATATAT
>JAOVYW010058440.1:0-10576 GCA_025775045.1 Hiodon tergisus | reverse complement strand
CGTAACACCAGATTACTGCCGCTGTCTGCCGTAACACCAGATTTGTGGTGCTGGCTGCCATAACACCAAATTACTGCCGCTGTCTGATGTAACACCAGATTTGTGGTGCTGGCTGCCATAACACCAGATTACTGGCACTATGCTTCCGAAACACCAGAACACTGCGGCTGTCTGCCGTAACACCAGATTACTGGCACTATGCTTCCGATGGTTTGGTATGGTATGGTTTGGCCTGCTGAAGCTGGGGCAGCAGGGCGGTATGTTGGCCTGCTGAAGCTGGGGCAGCAGGGCGGTATGTTGGCCTGCTGAAGCTGGGGCTGCAGGGCGGTATTGGTTTGGCCTGCTGAAGCTGGGGCAGCAGGTTTGGTGTTGAAGCTGGGGCAGCAGGGCGGTAATGGTTTGGCTTGCTGAAGCTACATATTAGTGACACTGTAGTCACAGTTTTTCCATTCTAAATGATTAAGTAAGGTGTTGATAATTTGGCCCGAGCCTTGGGACAATGCACTTTTGACCTACTCCAGAGCTTCATCCCTGTGTATGATAGTGGCAGAGTGTTTGAGCTGCATATATACATCCAGGCTATCCTGTCCACATGCTACCGTTGTGTACGTTCCAACAATGTTCCAACAACGTTTCACCAACAACACTCTTGAAAGGATCCAGGACGTCCGTTTGGAAGGTATGGAGCGTAGAAGTAAGGCAGCCTGCTGGCCCCAGTGCATTGACAGGATTATGCCAGGAGAGGATTGGGGATGTGGGTCTCTCCTGGCGAACCAGCCCTATTGTCAAATCCTGTCAAATCCTCAGAGCAGCTGTCTGTCATTATGCCCCTGTTACACCGGGGAGTACATTGTTTTTCATTCTTCTGACTCTCTTCATGCCGACAGTAAGCGTCCCCCAGTCTCCAGCGGTGAACTAGGCGGACAGAGTTCTTGGGTTTCATGGAGAAACCACAAATGCAGGAACTTGCTATACATACACATCAGTGACCTCAGCCCCACAGTTTCGGTAAAGGGTCTGACAAAACATTACCTCTCCCACACTTTAACTCCCAGGCATGGCCAAAAGGTCGGGATATACTTCCAAAGGAACGTCTGTTTGGCTTTTTCCTGGTGAACATGAGCATTTTATACCCATTTGGCTTACAAAATAAGTACGTGATGGGTCCAGGTTCAGAGTTCATGTGTTAACATAATAAAGACTTACTAGCGCGCTGTGTAACTTTCTTCAAACACACGGGCCAGCTGAACATTTGTGTCTTTGTCACTTATGAATTTCTTGCTGTGATAACAGACTATTAGCATGTATTAGCCTATTACTGTTTCCACAGGTACTTCCACTTGTATCTGCTTATGGGCTCTTCAGATCCCAATCTCTGATCCCAATGAGTGGCCTGCCTTTGTATCGCTAACCACACGTCCTACAGATGACTATACCGCCAAAACTTCTCCTGTATCC
Source organism: Hiodon tergisus (assembly GCA_025775045.1). NCBI lineage: Eukaryota > Metazoa > Chordata > Actinopteri > Hiodontiformes > Hiodontidae > Hiodon > Hiodon tergisus. The sequence goes on along the minus strand of JAOVYW010058440.1, from coordinate 9,118 downwards.
TTTCTTCTGAACTAGCTCTCCTTTTTTCCAGGAGAAGTTGTGGTCAGGTGCCGCACAGATACTTTTTATGGGATGTACGCAACTGCAAAGTATAAATTAGGGTTGACTCCCTCGTCATCAAATGGTGTTTCAGTGCACACGTGTGTTGCAATATTTAACTCTGTTTGTAAGACACATTAGAGGCTCTGAATGTGGGATGTCCCGTACGCGTGGTTGGTGTGGCTGTCAACACTGTGAACTGTGTCACGGTCGCCTGTGAACACACAGAGCGTTCTCTCACACTGCTTATTCAAATATCGTTCATCAGCCCTGATCTTTCCGTTGATAGGAGGGACCAACAGATAGCCTCGAACACCTATCGTATGCCTTCACTGTATTACTTTACATTTCAGTTTGCGTAGCCTCTGACGCTCACGTTTGTTTCTTCTCTTACCCCCTTTTCATGCCCTGATTACAATGGCCCCGGGTCATGTTACTTGGATCAGGTAAGTCAGAGTTTCTATACACCTCTGCTCCCCTTTTGTTGATCCCTATCAGTTACTTATGATGTGATATTTTAAAGCCCCCGCATTTGGCTTACACCCAGGAGATTATTAACCGCTCTAGACATCCTAAGAGCATTTTCTGACGTGGAAAAATATTGTAATTTCATATAATTCTTTGTTATTACATAAATCAGTGTGTGTGGAGCATCTCATCAGCGTTGTCAGGGCTGACCGACATTCTCTTGTATTAAGAGCATTATGGATGTAATACTCTGACTTTGAGATAAATATATAAAGAATTTTCTGAACACAAACATCGCCCCAGGGAGCTTATGCGCGAGGATTACAACATTACAAATGTGTGTGTTTGCCCAAGCATGTGCGTGTATATCCCAGTACCCACGTGACCAACGGTAAACTGTAGCAATGAAGGGATAGACCCGCTTGGCGACAATGTTAAGCGGCAGTGCCGATCATGGCTCGGGTGGTACCAAGTGACCCAACGAGAGCCAAGAAAACGTTCCCCACACCATTACACCACCACCACCTGCCTGTACTTCTGTTCGCCAGTCAGGAGCGCTCCATGCTTCATAAACCCTGTAGTGTCTGATTGCTATAAAACAGCCATGTATAGTCATTTTTAATGGAAGTGTGTGACCCCTCTTCTGGCATTGCAGGGTCATTTTTAATGATTAAAATTTATTTTTGGGGGGTTTTTGGTTCACAAAAAAAGCACAGCCTATTTGATTGGCACCCTGCGCTTTGTGCCTTTTAGGCAGTGAAGTCTGGTGGAAGTTTGTGACCCCTCTTCTGGCATTGCAGGGTCATTTTAATGGAAAGGGATAGCCCCAACCAAACTGTTGATTGCACTATGGTTACTGTATAAACAAAAGCCCCATAAAACTAAACCAGACAAACAGTAACTGAATAGCCTTCCCTTTGTGTCCGTTCGTCCGGTAATCCCGTGAGGGAGATTTAATAGGAGACCGTTTTCTGAATTTGGGGACAGAGACAAAGGAACTCTGGGAGGGGCTGAGGTTTTTTTGCCGCTTTAATTCATACCGCAATCCATGAAAATAACAAGTTTGTAACGGCCAGAATCTGGCCCTGGCAGGACCGCAGGCGCCCACAGCTCGCAGTTAGGCTGCAGTGCTGTTTTAGTTGTCGGGACACACAGACGGACATCTACCCCTCCCCCCCCAGCTCTCATCTTCACATTAGCGCACTTTCATTCAGCGTTTGGGCTTTTAGCAGGTATTGATTCTCCCTCTCCCTATACCCCCTGTGGGGGCCCCTCGATGTCCCTGTTCAAAAAACGGCGTCCTGGTGACGGAAATCCAGCTGGTGAAATCCAGCTGATCTATAGTGTCTGTCTCGTTGTCCGCGTACACACACCTGCATCAACACCAGAGGCTGGCTGTCATAAGCTTATTACCCTGTTCTGTACCTGATGCTCTGCTAAATAAACACATGATTAAATACATGTTAAAATGGAGAGACTGAGATTGGCTGGGATTGAAATTTCTGCCTGGGGTTTTGCTGTATTACAAGCCCCCCCACCCCCGCCCCAATCCATGTTCGATTTTCACACTGCCGGGAAAACCAGTTAGAAACAGTTAACAGCGTATGAGACAGTCTAATTTTCTCAGCACTCCATACCTTGTATGTCCTGGTCTGGTCAGCCATGCCTCGCCGATTGGTTTAAAACTATCATCACAGCAGATGTTAGTTCCCTTTCTGCTGCAATCAACTCTGCAGCTGTGAGACTCTCGCATCCACAGTCACCGGTGCCCTGGGCTCGACTGTGCGCCAGGAGCAGTAAACAGCGGTGTGCCCCCGCACACCCTACACGGCAGCCATGCTTAACGTGTCATTTCACACAATTCAAGGCTGATGTGGAAACTAGAGGCCCATTTGGCGCCACACAGGTTTCAGCAGAAGGAAGAGATTTTCTGATGGGGGTGCTGTTGCATTCCAGTTTGTGGCCCGTCAGGCGTGGTGCCGGACCTACCCTTTGGGTCAAATGCCGCGCCGGGTCATACTGTCCGGCGAAAAGATATAGGATCTGTTAGGGTATCTATAGGATATAATGTGTCTTCGCAGAGTACGAGCATGGAGTTCCGAAAGTTGTTTGGTCCAGATAAGCTTTCAGATGCCAGGAACAACTGCCGCGGTGATTTCCCTCCAGAACAAAGAAACTGACAGAGGAGAATCCGGCGTTCTGCGTGGCTCAGACAACACATGACAGAAGGGCCTGTCCTCGCTGCTTTTAGGGTTGTTTTTACTCCAAACATCAGCCCCCTGCTTCTTCACCTCCCTGTTTTCACTGTCAACATTGGACGTATTGAAAAGGTTCCCATTTAAAGGGTAGGTGCTGTGATCTGGTAAGAACAGCATTAATGAGACATAGAGGCCCGGTCTTTTCTCCCTCGCTGTGTGTCACTGAATAAGCATGCAGTGGTCCTTGATGGGAAAGATTACACAGCTCCTCAAGTGCCAGTTTGACATCAGCACTAAATTACTCCGCTGCACTCCGTGACTAGTTTATGGCCCTAGCCAGAACAACCCTACTCTTTCCAGTAGCATGTAGTGTGGGATTGTGTGTCCTTCCATACTGATGGTGTCAGAATTACATTTTAATTGTGTGACCAATTGTGTTGTTCTGGCAAACAGTCTTGATCAGAAGTTGTCCAATGGGACGTGACCTGTGACAAGGACAGAGTCTGTGGCCCAACGGGTGTTCCCAGAATGAAAGTCTGCTGGGCGTCCGCAGTGGATAGGAATGATCTCTGAAAGAGGCTTCCATGGTTGTACCTGAGGCTTTAGGACTTTGAAATACACAGTTAAATTATATAAATGTTATGTCTGATCTGGTATTTCGATGGGTGATGCAATAGAAAAACTTGCTGATTCTGTAAAAATATGCGCTAATGGGATGTCTGGATCTGACAGGGTACTATTGTGAAATAAATAAAAAATCATAAGTGCGAAGGTGAAATTAACTGTGCTTTGAGTAATGTTGAGGTGTCAGAAATTTCCTCCCTTTTCTCATAATAGCCCAGACCACAGATAACATCTCTGTCATACAGCTGTGGGCTGTTTTGATGACAAACAGTTGAGTGAGCATGGGGGTGGGGGATTATGGGATTAATTTTTATCACCAGGGCAATTGACAAGGGTATGCCAGGCCCTTAGTCCCGAAACTGCTGACAGCCCAGTTCAGAGCAATCGTGGACCGGGCCGGGCCGGGCCGAGCCAGGCAGAGAGGGAGTGGCAGGGATCTTTGTGCCCGATTAACAGGAAATTCTGCAACTCCCCCTTTCTGTTTTGCGGCAAATCGTTGGCAGTGTGGCCGGCAGGGAGAAACGGGATTGGACAGCAGTTTCTTGCAGCTCGCAAGTTGGCTGGCTGCCACTGAGAGAGAGTGGAGTGTGCGTGCGAGCCTGACTGTATGTGTGTATGTTTATGTATGTGTGTGTGTGTGTGTGTGTGAGAGAGAAAGAGAGAGAGATGCGAGGAGCTGCTGTGACCGGCATGCCGGGGTGTCTGTGCTAGGACAGTGTCTTCCACACATAGAAACCGGGGAAGCGCTATGTTTTGTCTCAAAGGTAGGGAGCTACATTTGTTTTTGGGATGGTTGGGGAGTACTTATTCGGTTTTAACTAAAGGGTAAATGAGTTTGCTGGCGGCGTTTGGGGAAATCTGTGTTCTGAAACAAGGAGAGTTAAGGCTGGATCTCTGTGGATGAAAAATAATTCCCATCCGCACTATTGCCACCTCTATTGTTTGTCCGTAGTTTTGCTACATGGAAGCGCTGCTGGCTTGCAGGCAGAGGGGGCTTACCAGAAAAGTTGAGACAGCCGTGCCAAAGTTAAGCCTGCATCTGAGAGAGAGTGTGTGTCTGTGTCTCTGTCTGTGTCTCTGTCTGTGTCTCTGTGTGTCTGTGTCTGTGTCTCTGTGTGTGTGTGAGAAGTGCACAGAAGAGTTCGCTTCCCTTCACTGCTCATTGCTCCATTGTTTGCAGCTGGTAGATGGGTGTCTTCTGGTGGAACTCAGGGCTGCATGTCCTTGTTATAGTGTCTAGGGCTGCTAGCCCTAGTTACTGGACATTGTCTAACTATTGGGAGCTGTGTGTGGAGCGCTGTGTGTGGAGCGCTGTGTGTGGAGCGCTGTGTGTGGAGCGCTGTGTGTGGAGCATTGTATGTGGAGCATTGTGTGGAGCATTGGATGTGGAGCACTGTGTGGAGCATTGGGTGTGGAGCACTGTGTGGAGTATTGGGTGTGGAGCACTGTGTGGAGTATTGGGTGTGGAGCACTCTGTGGAGCACTCTGTGGAGCACTGTGTGGAGTATTGGATGTGGAGCACTGTGTGGAGTATTGGGTGTGGAGCACTGTGTGGAGTATTGGGTGTGGAGCACTGTGGAGCACTGTGTGGAGTATTGGATGTGGAGCACTGTGTGGAGCACTGGTATTGCAACTTTCTCTTCTCTTGTTAGGGAAGGAAAAGTCATGGCCTTAGTTACTTAGTTAGCACACCTGCTGGAATCCCTCTAACAAAGGAAGGAAGGCTGTGATTTTTCTTTGACTGTGTGGTTGCAGCTATGTCGTAACGTTGTTCGAATGTTCTTGCAGCTCAGTACACTTTTGTGAAGGAGTATGTTATGGTGCGTTTCCAGTGCAACTTTGTATGCTAAAGCCTAATCTATGCTTTGTGGATCGCAAGGGTCTGTGAAGACAAAGTGGGACAGTTGCAGACATTTGCAGCTGGTCACGCAGGGTTTCACCCAGACAACTGTGCACATCTTATAGAAAGTGTCCGCGCAGACCTGCACCTGACCAAACCCTTTTACTGGTACTAAGATAGATGATTTTGTAATGGGTACAGGAGAAGTTTTGGCGGTATAGTCATCTGTAGGACGTGTCGTTAGAGCAATACAAAGGCAGGCCACTCATTGGGATCAGAGAATGGGATCTGAAGAGCCCATAAGTAGATACAAGTGGAAGTACATGTGGAAACAGTAATAGGCTAATACATGCTAATAGTCAGCAATCACAGACTCTGTGTATGTTTGAATAAAGTTACACAGTGCACTAGTGTGTCACTAAAAAAACTAACAGACAAGCAGACTGGCTAAAGTGCTACGTTGACGTAAAACACTGGAAGACCCCGATGTTACAGGTCTGTGTGCCGAGCTGTTTGACCGTCAGTTTTCACTGGCTGGGACTGCTGCCCACCGGACCAAAGCTGAAACTGCTTACGTTGGCTATGTGCTCATTTAATACTCGCTGTTAATTACGTGATCCACAAAATGACTTTTCTATTGAATGACCCTTATAATAGGTGGGGAAGATTATAGAGAATAGTGGAACATTACATCAACTCCAAAGTCCTCAGAAGATACAAGGGACTTTTCCTAAACCGGCTAGGCAAGTGGAAGCAAACATTTAAAGTCCAGGATGAAGAGAAAGTAATAATTTTTTCTCTTGCCCACGCAAATTGCTGTGATTGGAAGCTATGTCCTATTGCTGACAGATGGGAAGCATTGATTTAGATGCACGCAAAAAAACGACACGAAAGCAATTAGTCTTAGCCTGCTGTGTCCCCGACGCTACGCAAATATGCGATGGCCAGGAGATCGCATTCGTCGAATGATTGGTTTGGGAGTTTACGTAAACCCTAGCTTCTCTAATCCCGGTGTTTGCGTTCTTGGTAATGCGATGTTCAGAGCTTGTTACCCCCACAGTGTAGGTGCAGCGCAGGGCGGTGTGGAAACAGCCTTTCTACTGGTGGTGTGAGAGATGGGTGCAAATTGTAAAGTTAGCCCTGAATGCATTGAATGTAAGACATGAGTTTCTCTACTGAAGTAAACCAAATGACTGGTACAGTGTTATTTTGGTCTACTAGCGATGCACTATCGGCCCTGCAAAAAAAAAACTGGGTTTAGATGGAAAATCAATCGGTTACCCCCCGGTGAAGGGAACCCATTTGCCCACACTGGGACGTGCCTGCGAGTCAGACCCGCCGTGTACAGTTGGGTCGTTAGGGGAGTGAATTCTCACTGGCGTTATCCGGCAGCTCCTGAGCGCGCGGCCGGCTGTAAGCCTCATCACATGAGGAGGCGCGGGTCCTCGGGGACTTTGTCTCCCTCTGCTCCCTAACCAAACCGCTGCGTTTAGCTGAATCACACGACTGGCTCCACTTGTCATTACTCTCATTAGAGGCAGTCTGGCGACCTTCTCAACTCGCTTGAGGTTTAGACATGGGGAGAAAAATCTTCAGCGAGCGAGAAGTTGCGTGTAATGTATCGGATCCGGCTGGCTTAGCCCTGGAGCGTGTTATCTGTAATGACATGATTTGACTGTAAGCCCCTTAATACGCGATAGACTGTTTTTGCATGTATATAATGTGTTTCCAAGGAATGCAGTGCTCATTACACCGTAAGTTCTCGTCTGTTTTTCACTGTGAAATAAGGTGTCGTACACAATTCCAGAGTACCTACACAGATGTGTCTGATCCTCACACATGACCCCTCGGGACTCTCCACTGCTACACCCTGCAGCAGTATCCATTGAGTCACCGTGTCAGTCCATGAGCGGTTTCACAGGGCCTATCTGCGTACAACACGTCCTGACATTTATCCTGGGAACCTGCTGAGATATTTCGTTCTTTGGCTTGAATGTGATCAGAAAGTTGTCCCCCAACTCCGGTCCTGGAGAACCCCATCCCAATTGGTTCTATATTCTGGCCCTTGCTTGTTCCCTGCATTAATTTTCAATACTGGAGATCTACTGGCCTTGCATCAAACTCTTACACATGCTTCTCACAGGAAGCACGTTCATTTGGGATGTAATTGAATCTCTCTTAAAAGTTGTACGTGTACAGTCCTCCTTATTCCAGAGTGTGGCGTTGTCTTTACTAGTTATTCCTTGGGGAACTGAACAATCATGCAAGCATGCTTTGAGAATGAATAACTGGATTAGATGCCTCCCAAGCTGACCCTGCTGTCTGTCTGGCATCAGCCACTGCCACTGTGCATCCATGTATGCCTAAGAGGAAGAGAGAGTGACTGGGTGGGTGGTGTTTTTGCCACACCCCCCTGGTGGCCCTCAAGTGCTTTCACCCCCCTCTCCAGTCAGGGAACCAATGTCTCTCATCAACGGCTCTGAAATTGTCAGCTGTTGGGGTGCATAGCACCCCATCCAGAGACTCATTCCTTGAATTTTTTTAAGTGCCAAGTGCAGAGACAAAAACAAATGTGTAGAATTAGAACTATGTTTGTTCTAAGAGGCACGAAGAGGCTTCTCAGTAGGACTGAATTTCATCGACCAGGCCCAGGCTTAATGGGAGGGATTCTGGATGGCAGATAGCAGGTTCTTACGATCCATATTTTCTCCCTCTGCTTTGTGTACTCTGGAATTAAGCCCTGTAGAAAGAGCTTTTGCACTGCTTGGGGATGGGTGTGGAAAGCAATCCTGTTCTCTGTCTTGAAGGACAACCTTTCAGACTTTTCAGGGGTCTAGAATATGTTTCTCTCATCCACTGTTCAGAGGTATAGAATGCGTTTCTCTCCTCCACTGCTCAGAGGTGCAGAACACTTTTCTCTACACGTGCTTCAGTTGTGGGTCATGTTTGACTCCCTGGAACCAAGAAGAGGTCTAGTGGAGTTATCAGGTACTAATCATCAAATCATCTTTGTGATGAAGTGACCTAATAAGAATCAAATATACTTTACACATTTCCTTTTACTCTGAGACCATGCAGTGAGCTCTCTGTGAAGGAACCTTCTCTTCTTGACCTTTTCCACTTGTCCTTCTCTTCTAACCAGCTATTTGACACCAGTTAGCCCTTGCTCCTGCTGTTGTTTGCAGCTGGGAACTCTGTGCCAGGCCAAAGGTGGAAGCAATTTAACCCGTTGCCCCTCCAGAGAAGCAAAGTCCTCTCTATAAAACCATCTATCCAATTTCACAGCGTGTCTATACATCCCTTTAGAAGACAAGCCCTTTTCTTTGTCACAGTCATGATCTCAACAGCCCAGCCTACACACACTGAAGAGGCGCCGAGGTGGCGGAACAGTGTGTGAGAGGACATTGTGGGGGCTGAAGACACGAGTTTTACTTTGGAGGAGAACCATTGGTGCTTTGCCAGCCAGATGATTAAGGGACAAGCGGTCCGGTGGACCAGCAGTTAGCGTTGGTGCCTCACAGTGCCAGGCTCGATGCACGTAGAAACTTCTTCCTTTGTGTGTCCTTCAGCTGCTCCAGGTTCCTATTATGGGCCAAATACCTGTGTGTTAGGTTGATTAGCCCTCTGTATGACTGTGTGTCTCTCCCCTGCCATGCTATGGGCTGGTTTAATCCTCTTGGTTGTACCCTGCCGTAAGCCTTATGTCTGCAGGTCTAGGCCCTGGTGCTCTGCAACCTTATGTTCTGTGTCTGCAGGTCTAGGCCCTGGCGCTCTGCAACCTTAGGTCCTGTGTCTGCAGGTCTAGGCCCTGGCGCTCTGCAACCTAATGCCCTGTGTCTGCAGGTCTAGGCCCTGGCGCTCTGTAACCTTACGCCCTGTGTCTGCAGGTCTAGGCCCTGGCGCTCTGCAACCTTACGCCCTGTGTCTGCAGGTCTAGGCCCTGGCGCTC